>SSNP01000025.1:2886786-2923453 GCA_006937955.1 Pachypanchax playfairii | reverse complement strand
CTGTCGTAACGTTCCCCCGCCGCCGCCGCAGACCCCCCCCCCCCTCCACCCCGCCGCCGCCCCCCCAACAACAACGCGCAGAGAACGCTTTTGCAAGAAGAAAGAAAAACAAAACCAAGAAAATGTCTCGACAGGTGAGTATTATTGTCATCTTTGCGCTCCTAAGGGTGGCGTTGCTAACAACGGCAAGGGCTTCATGCTTGTATTTATGTACGTGAGTGTGAGTGCCGTAAAGCAGGTTTGTTCTCGCGAGATTAGTCGGGTCCGATCCACTGAAAGTTGCAAGTGCTGCTTTCAGGACACAGACCCCGGAGGGAGGGGAGGGACCCACGAATCACCCCGCCAAGTCCTTGTTTACCCCCACAGGGACTCTAGAAAACATTTATTGAGGTGAAAAAACTTACTTAGTTCTGCTTTAAGTGACACAAATATTCACGCTCTTGTATAAGATGGTTGTTTACTTTCTTTCCGTTTCCTTAATCAAATGTTTGTCTTGCTACGCGTATCATGAGCATGTTGCTCCTGTTGATCAGCTGAGATCCACAACGAGTTGTTTAATCTCTCTAACCAACAATCATTCTTCTGTATGATTCATTAAGACATCTCCTCATTTCTCCCCAAAAAAAGTTTCATTTGTTTTTATTCTCACGTGTTGTTTTAGGATTAAATCAGAAGAAAAGTGAGTAAAATACATAGTAAAGGATCAGCTCTGGTAATTATGTGTGACGACATGAATATTATTTAGTTTAGAAACATTATAAACATGCAGCGAGGTGTTAAAATACCAAGTGCAGGTTGTTTAAGAAGAAACTGACCTCTGTCTACTGCAGATAAGATACTGACTGATCATAACGACTCCGTCTAACCTGACTTAGAAACAGAACTTATTATTTAACAACAGATCCCCGTCCAGTAGATCATTAAAGTCTTGACATGTTTAAATCACAGCCATTAATTACTGTCATTTATCTTTACGCTAGACGTATGATTATGATATATAAATACATATATATATATAACATCTTTATGATATAAAATGAATGGGACAAACATGATATCCATGATATCAGAATCATTTTTCAGTTACTAACAAACTATTCAGCAGATGTTAAACACAGTTTGGCATCATATCTGATCACGAAAAAGGTTTTCAAATGTTAAAATTAGAGACTGTTAAAGTGTTTAATTATTAGTTAATTTAAAAACGTATTTTTCTTTATTTTAACTGTCTGAAGAGAAACAGTTTATCTAGTTTGCTGAGCACAAGATCATCTTCTTTATGATTAGTTTAGTTTATCTAGATGAAAACCTTCTTGAGGCCAAACTGTGACCTTTATTTGATAAAATTGTTTGTTGGTTGAACAAATTGTCTGATTTTTACGGGACTGTATTAACATGAATGTCCATTTCCTGCTTTTTGTCTCAGATGATAAAACTGTTTTCTGTTTGATGTCCTATCTGTTGTACACAACTCTTCTTCTGTGACCTCCACAGGCCCTGGAGGCTCAGGAGCAGGAGAAGGAGCGAGTGCATCTGTCGCAGTTGAACCCGTCTCCGGTCCCAAGTAACCAGAGGTCTGGCTCACCCCGGTCTGACCAGACCATCACCCCAGAACCTCAGAGCTCCCCGTCGCCTGGTGACAGTACTTCAGACCTCAACAGCACTGTCCCCACCCACTTAACACCCCCCCCACCTGCTCCTGATCTGGACCAGGAGATGCCAGCGGTCAATGGAGAACCTGATGTTGATGGTCCAGAACAGCTCACGCCATCAAGAGGTGAGTCAGGTTTAAAGTCCTAGTATAAGATAAAATCTGAGAAACAGCTGTTTGTGCATGTAAGTATTAATTGCGCAATATTCACATAATTATATTTTTATTATTAGATTCTGTTTTTGAAGATGAAGGTATTGAAATGCCTCCTGCAGCAGCTGAAGATGGTAAACCAGGAAGTAACTCAGACCCCACATCATCGGTGGAGACGGACAGAGAACCAAATCCAACACACACACACAGTCAAACAGGTTACTCCTTGCGTCACATTCATGTTTTACTTTTTTTAACTTTTATAAACATTCATGACCTAAATAAAGGACTTTTCCATTCCAGGTGATGAGCATGCAGTTCCCTCTATTCCTGAGCCGACAGATGTGGCTCCACCCCGAATTAGAACCGAGGTTCAACAGATGAACGGCGTCATCGAGGACCGCTCTTCTGTTTCCTCCACAGACCTTTTGGTGAGAACATTTTTCACTCATTAGTTACTTTTCAGTCACTTTTATTGGATTTAATTAATAAAACTGTAGCTTTTCTGTCTTTGTGTTCAGTTAAAAACAAAATCTGTGTATAAAAGGAAGTTGAAGCGACCAGTGAGACTAACTGAACATCTTAGATCCAGTTTTTATCTTCTCAGCAGATCGTTTTGCTTTGCTGAAGGTCATCAGGCTGAAATGTTTGAAATGTTTTGACATGACCATGAAACGTTGGCGTAATTAAACTTGTCTTGAAGGTTTTTTTATGTGTTATCTGTATCATTTGAGATATGTAAACATCAGTGTTTATGATTAACTTATTTGATTTGGTTTTTTGTGTTTGTCTTAGGATGCTGAAGGTCTGCAGGGACCCCACAGTGCAGCTCGTTTCTCTCACATCCTGCAGAAAGATGCCTTCCTGGTGTTTCGCTCTTTGTGCAAACTTTCCATGAAACCTCTTGCCGATGGTCCTCCAGACCCAAAGTATGTATTTTATTTTTTTTCATATAACAACATCTTGACTCTGAGTTTATTTTAGATAAATAAATGTTGGATTGTACTATGATAGCGTTTTATAATCTTCCTTTTAAAACGAAGCTTTAGAAAATGAGCATAAACCCACCTTGGTATTATTTTTTGTGATCCACTCATTCTTACCCTGTAGTCAGTAAACTGTTCTGTGCTGACTACTTGCTCTTGCATTTGGCTCCACAGAGAGTCTCATGATTGTCCAAAGGTTAACTTGGCCTTTTCCATCTAGGTGTGACTGTCATCTCTGGTTACTGTAACATTAGACACAAGGCCAGTCGGTTAAATAGGTCAGAGTGAAATCAGCACAGGAAGAACACTAAGCAGCTTTACTCCTGATACATGCTGAATTACAATATATTATTTGTTTTCAACATTATTTTATAGATGTGATGTTCTACCTCTTCTGCAGGTCCCATGAGTTGCGGTCCAAGATTGTCTCCCTGCAGCTGCTGCTGTCCGTGCTGCAGGGCGCTGGGCCGGTGTTTCGTACCCATGAGATGTTTGTGAATGCCATTAAACAGTATCTGTGTGTAGCATTATCCAAAAACGGTGTTTCCTCAGTGCCTGAGGTCTTTGAGCTCTCTCTGGCCATCTTTCTGACTCTTCTCTCCCACTTCAAGGTCCACCTGAAAATGCAGATTGAGGTAAACAGTTCAGGCTAATGTCAGTCTGCTGAATCTTGGAACAGCTTAAATTCACAGTTCTAATAATCTTATTAATCACATGTGATACACTAAGTTTGATCTCGTCTTCTCACGGCAGGTGTTTTTTCGGGAGATTTTTCTGACCATCTTGGAGACGTCATCCAGCTCCTTTGAACACAAGTGGATGGTCATCCAGACACTAACGCGCATCTGTGCAGGTAGAAAAGAAAAAATCCAGCTAACTTTTCTTAATGATTAGCACTTGTTCCAAACTGTAATTGCAGGTTTTTCTGTTTCATGCAACACTTTAATGATCTGGAGTTGTTAGAGCAGATTTACCTTCGAAGAAGTTAAAGTAATGATAAACAATGAGCTTCTTTAAGTTCCATGTGAGTCATAACAGATTGAGTTTAGTGTTGTTTCAGATCAAATTAAGAAGGGTTTGGTTTTTTTTGCCATGTCATTACGTCACAAGCATCTCCTGCAGTGTCGTTTTAGTCCGTCCTCTGGTGTCATCGTAGTTTCTGGAACTTGTTTTCTTTTCTTTCTCCAGATGCTCAGTGCGTGGTTGACATCTATGTCAACTATGACTGCGATTTAAACGCTGCCAACATATTTGAGCGTCTTGTCAACGACTTGTCCAAAATCGCTCAGGGCAGAAGCGGACAGGAACTCGGGATGACTCCCCTACAGGTACAGTTTTTGGGTTCTCTTCAGGTCTAGGATGGATTCATATTTATTCTTTAGGATGACTTTAATTTCCTTAAAGCACAAAATGTAACGTGATAATGTGTTTGTGTATTTTAGGAGTTAAGCTTACGTAAGAAGGGTTTGGAGTGTCTGGTGTCCATCCTCAAGTGTATGGTGGAGTGGAGCAAAGACATGTATGTGAATCCAAACCTTCAGGCTAATTTGGGTAAGTGGAATCACTGAGAGAAGAAGCATGGGGATCTGAACTTGTGGTTTAGGGTGTTTTATTATGATTTCAGGTCAGGAGCATCCATCTGACTGTGAGGGAGGAGAGCTGAAGCTCCCGGAGCAGCTGGTAGGGCGTCGCGATAGCATCAGCTCGCTGGACTCCTCCTACTCCAGCGTCCCCGTTTCCCAGGCTGATCACCCGGAGCAGTATGAAGTTATCAAACAACAGAAAGAGATCATTGAGCACGGCATCGAACTGTGAGCTCTGTTTCTCACTCTGGTTGGAAATTAACACTATATCATCTCTCTGTATCTGAAGCAGCTTGTCAGCTGGGAATATTGTTTTTTATTCTGTTGTTTAGATGATAAATAAATGTTCATCAACCTGTTTCCACCACAGGTTCAACAAGAAACCAAAACGTGGGATCCAGTACCTGCAGGACCAGGGCATGCTGGGTTCCACAGCCGAGAATATCGCCCAGTTCTTACATCAGGAGGAGCGACTGGACACAGTGAGCAGCTTTATCTGAGCTCTGTTAGATCCTCAATCAAGACTATAGTCCAAACCTCTGAGTGTTTGTGTGTGTGAACAGACGCAGGTGGGGGAGTTCCTCAGTGAGAATAACAAGTTCAACAAAGAGGTGATGTACTGCTACGTGGATCAGCTGGACTTCTGTGGGCGGGACTTTGTTTCTGCTCTGAGGACGTTCTTAGAGGGCTTCAGGCTCCCTGGCGAGGCCCAAAAGATCGACAGGCTGATGGAGAAGTTTGCTGCTCGATACCTGGAATGTAACCAGGGGTAAGTGTTGTGTCACTTTACAGAGATTTAATTGTACATAACTGAGTTCAGAACGAATAGAAGAAGAATTTCTGAGTTTGTGTTTGAGTTGCAGAAGTGCAGCACTAACGTTTGTCTTAATGTGTTTGTTGTTTTACAGACAGACGTTGTTTGCGAGTGCAGACACTGCGTACGTGTTGGCTTATTCCATCATCATGCTGACGACAGACCTGCACAGTCCTCAGGTAAAAACTATCTGGACCATTTTCTCAACTTTACTTTGAAAAACATCAAACAGGATCTGATTCTTTTGCTCAGTTTTGACATTCTGTTTGCTGTTCTTTATTCAAAGACACATTGACGTCTCTTTTTCTAATAAACTGGAGAAAAAACAGCACCAAATCTGTAATATTATATTCTTTACTAAATGTCACCACAATAACAGACTGCTGACCAGAAAAAGGGCCACGGTGTTTTTGTACTTTCCAACTTCCCTTGTGAATTTTTGTGGCTTATTGTAGAACATTTTAAACTTATCTGAAGTGTTAAATTCCTTAAAAGTTTCACATATTTTAGCTTCTTCAATCAGAAAATCTTTTTCTCATACGACAATGAGTTTGTGTTACCCACGAAACGTTTGCTGATTGTGTAAACATTGTCTCATAGAGACCGACTTTTTTTTTTTTTTTTGCATGCAGGTGAAAAACAAAATGACAAAGGAGCAGTACATCAAGATGAACCGCGGCATTAACGACAGTAAAGACCTGCCTGAGGAATATCTCTCTTCAATATACGATGAGATCGCAGGCAAGAAGATCGCCATGAAAGAAAGCAAAGAGTTTTCAATCACTCCAAAGTCCTCCAAGCAGAGTGAGTACTGCTTCAGTCTGGATTAATAACTCTGATTTCAACATGATGCAAAGGTATCTTTATGTTTTTCCCATTATTCATTTGAAACATTTGGTCGATCTTCCTGCAGATGTAGCCAGTGAGAAGCAGCGTCGTTTGCTTTACAACATGGAGATGGAGCAGATGGCGAAAACCGCTAAAGCTCTGATGGAGGCTGTGAGCCACGCCCAGGCTCCGTTCTTCAGTGCTACACACCTGGAACATGTCAGACCCATGTTCAAGGTGACAGAAAACTTGCACATATTATATTTGTTTCTCCCTTTAACACATGGAGTCCCATTTCCATGCCTTTCAACACAAATAAGCATCATATCATTGATAATAAATGCAGATTTAACCTCAGTTTCTTCTATATAAAGTCAGTATGAACAAGTTTTTCTTTTCAGATATGATTTATATTTTACAGATCTTTATTTTAAACGGTGTGTAAAGGCATTTCTAAACATCTGTTTATGAGAGATGTTTGTCTGATGGTGTGTTTGTATTCCAGCTGGCGTGGACTCCTTTGCTGGCCGCCTTCAGTGTGGGTTTGCAGGACTGTGACGACCCAGATGTGGCCTCGCTGTGTCTGGAGGGGATTCGATGTGCCATCAGGATCGCCTGCATCTTCAGCATGCAGGTCTGACGACTTGCTTACACTTTTTCAATACTTACAGTTTGTAAATCACTGATGGATCAGGTTTTTTTGCATTCTTTGTGATTTTATTTCAAATACAGATATATTTAACTTTTCGAGCATTCAGTACAGTGAGAAGCTGTGATGTGGTAGTAACGGGGTCTTTCTGTTTGTAGCTGGAGAGAGATGCGTATGTTCAAGCTTTGGCCAGATTTACGCTGCTGACAGCCAGTTCCAGCATCACAGAGATGAAGCAGAAGAACATCGACACTATTAAGACTCTGATCACGGTGGCTCACACTGATGGAAATTACCTGGGAAACTCTTGGCATGAGGTGCTGAAAGTTCTCTCAGACTGATTAATATTCAGGCTTCAGGACACATATTTTGTTTAGGTTAAGGGTTTTCTAGAATTACAACTTATATTTACAAGATCTTTAACTGGCTGTTTGGGTTTTGTAGATCTTGAGGTGTATCAGTCAGCTGGAACTTGCCCAGTTAATTGGTACAGGGGTGAAGACGCGCTACATCTCAGGAGTGGTTCGGGACAGGGAGGGAAGCATCAGGGGTCTCCCTCCTGGAACGGAGGAGTTCATGCCTCTGGGTTTGGGTAAGTCGTACATACACTCACAACCAAACTGGTTTACACAGTTTAACCACCTTAAAACAACATTTTAGTTAACGTGACATGACATTAATTCTGCATGAATATCCTGTTTTAGTTAGTTTTTCTGACTCTGATAAAATCAGCTGTCTCTTTTGTAGCTCATGTTCATGTTATGTGTTCTTATGTTGCAGGAAACCTGGTTGGAAGTCAGGACAAACGACAGATGGCTCACATTCAGGAGTCTGTAGGAGAAACCAGTTCTCAGAGTGTGGTGGTGGCGGTGGACAGGTGGGACAAAATTCTCTCTTTACAAACAGAAGATCACTAAACTGCTCACCATGACTGAATATCTTCTTTTGTTTCAAATATGTATTTGCAGGATCTTTACTGGCTCCACCAGACTAGATGGAAATGCTATTGGTGAGTTTACCCCAGTTTACTTACAGTAAGGACTTGTTTAAAACATAAAAACATGTTTATTTCCTTCCAGTGGACTTTGTTCGCTGGTTGTGTGCGGTGTCCATGGACGAGCTGGCCTCAGCACACCAGCCGAGGATGTTCAGCCTGCAGAAGATTGTGGAAATATCCTACTACAACATGAACCGCATCAGGCTGCAGTGGTCTCGGATTTGGCAGGTTATAGGAGATCACTTCAACAAGGTCAGTTCAGCAAAAAACACTCAGAGTTTAAGAAGACTTCATTTTTGCTTTCACATCTCAGAATTGTTTTATCAAAAACTAAATCAGGCTGTAGTGAAGTCCACTTCATGTTTTGTAGCAGATGTTTTCTGTGACATTAGTCTGTCATGGATGTTTACAGTAACTTGTTTATCTGCTGCTCTGATAACTTCTGGGTCACAGCAACACTTTTTGGCCATGTTGTTGTTGTGTTTTGGATTCTTGTCTGTAAGTCAGATGAGTCAGACGTGGAGGTTGATCTGTTTTTGGGTTCCATCTATAGCTTGACTTTTCTTGAATGTGCTAATTAGACCCTTGTTCTTTGTGCATAAGCTGAGTGGATGGAAGGGAATGAGGTTCCTGGCTGATGTCCTTTAAAAACAAGGAATCATTTAAATGATAAAGATCTTTTAATTCCTTAAAAATAACACTTAGAGAGAAATGTGTCCAGCAGTCATGTGCTGCTAAAAGCTCAACCTGAAATGTTTTCTGTAGATCTGCTGACTTATTTAACTGTTTACAGCAAGTTAGTGTCAGCCAGATGGTTAAAGTGTAAAATCCAAATTTGCTCTTTAAAACAAGTTGGACTTTTGGTGTTTGTGTCAGCTGCTTTGTTGTTTCAGTGGTTTGCAGACAGTTTACACCAGAGAGTTAATGATGTGAACCTGCTGCTTAGATCTGGGCTGTTACACACTGGCAGCTGTTACTGCAAAAAAAGGGGAAAAAAAATCATCAAGATAAAATCAGCTTCTGTTGGATGGTTTTAGAACACAAACATTTTAACTGATGGTGTTTCTAAAACATCTCAATATGTCTGTTGCATCCATTAATGTAGGTTTAAACTGAGGAAGTTTAATACTTTTGTAATTTGTGATAGCTGAGTTTGAGTGATGGGTCTTGTATCCTGTCCAGGTGGGCTGCAACCCCAACGAGGATGTTGCCATTTTTGCTGTGGACTCATTGAGGCAGCTTTCCATGAAGTTCTTGGAGAAAGGAGAACTGGCCAACTTCCGCTTCCAGAAGGACTTTCTCAGGCCTTTTGAGCACATCATGAAGAAGAACAGGTAAATGATTCTGTGCTTTTCCTATAAAACTATCAACTCTGTTCCAGATGAACAGCTCAGCTCTAATCTGTTTATCATCTGTGTTCCCTCAGGTCTCCCACTATCAGAGACATGGTGATCAGGTGTGTGGCTCAGATGGTAAACTCTCAGGCAGCCAACATCCGTTCTGGTTGGAAGAACATCTTCTCCGTGTTTCATCAGGCCGCCTCTGACCACGATGAGACCATAGTGGAACTGGCTTTCCAGACAACTGGGCACATTGTCCGTGAGTATGACTGCAGATCTCACAGAGGTGACCACATGTGGTCAAAGTGACGTAGACAGGAAACCTCACCGTGTAGCTGACAGTAGGAGGTGTATGGTTTAGACTGGAAGAAGCTCATCTTTCTTTTCTTTCTCTCTGTAGTGAACACCTTCCGAGAGCACTTTGCAGCTGCTATTGATTCATTTCAAGATGCCGTCAAGTGTTTGTCAGAGTTTGTGTGCAACGCAGCGTTTCCTGACACCAGCATGGAGGCTATCAGACTAATCAGACACTGTGCTAAATACATCTCTGAAAGGCCACAGGTACACACGCTTTTACATGTGTGTTCGTGTTCCTCTGAGAAAATGAGATCTTCTAATGGCTTTTTGTCCTGCTGTGTTCCCGTCCAGGCTCTGAGGGAATACACCAGCGATGACATGAATGTTGCCGCTGGCGATCGGGTTTGGGTTCGGGGCTGGTTTCCTATTCTTTTTGAACTCTCGTGTATCATCAACCGCTGCAAGCTGGATGTTCGGACCCGGTAGGAGATGACACAATTTTACTTACAAACTTTTAGCAGTAAATTAATTCATTTTTAATATTATACTCTTAAACAAATGGCTGTACTCGTCACATAGTTTAATCTAAACACACAGATTAGACATTTTTAGAATCAGACCGACTTCATCTTCATCTTTTCACTCAGAACTTTACATTTACATACATTTTAATAGTTTCAGAGCATAAAATGTTATTAAATTTGACTGTTTTTTAAGATTAACAAAGTGTTTTGATTTCAGTTAAAGTTCTTAAAATGTCTGAAACTGTAACTGTATTTTTTCACAGTAAGTTGGTACCTGATTTGTTTTTAGATGGAAATGAGAAGATTTCAGAAGCTTCTTGTTCCTTCTGAGTCTCTGAGTGTTTGATCGTCTTGTAATATTTCAGTATTTGTACCAGATAATTAGTTGGAATTAGGATCATTTGAGAAAAGCTGCTGTATTTTGAATAAAATATAATTTAGATTCTTCAAAGCTGAATATCATGTCATGTAAAATGAAGTAATATTTTATCTTAGTTATATGTTATTATGAATTTGAGCTTGAAAAGACCCAAACAGAACATGAGTTGGACTTTGATGAAGGTTTCAGTAAAACTGATGTCTTTAATACTTGTCTTTGCTTTGGACAGAGGTCTAACGGTCATGTTTGAGATCATGAAAAGTTACGGCCACACGTTTGAGAAACACTGGTGGCACGACCTCTTCAGAATAGTCTTCCGCATCTTCGACAACATGAAGCTCCCAGAACAGCAGACGGAGGTCAGATTCTATCAAACACCGAGTGGTCATGAGGAGGGAAAAACCCCCTTTCTGATGTGCAGCTGTGTTTTGTTTGCTTCTAGAAAACTGAGTGGATGACGACGACGTGTAACCACGCGCTGTACGCCATCTGTGACGTGTTCACCCAGTTCTATGAACCCCTCAGTGAAATCCTGCTGGCTGACATCTTCACTCAGCTGCAGTGGTGTGTCAAACAAGGTGGGAGTTTAGATCATCATCCTTCTGTCCTTTTTCCAGTTTCAACTTTCTCCTCATTAGGAAACTTTATTCTGAAGATCTGAGTTTGTGACTAGATGAAGATTTCTAATGTGATGAAATGTTTTGTTCAGATAACGAACAGCTGGCTCGATCAGGGACAAACTGTTTGGAGAACCTGGTGATTCTGAACGGGGAGAAGTTCAGCCCAGACGTCTGGGACATCACTTGCTCCTGCATGCTGGAGATTTTCCAAAACACCAGCCCTCATGTGTGAGTATTATTTAGGAGTTAATGCATTGTGGGTAAATGTTACAGTGTCTTTGTGCTGTTAGTCTATAAAACAGCTGATTTCCAATCTGCCATTGTGTTTGCTTTTCACATCAGTTTGTTGACTTGGCGACCGGCTGGACAGGACGAGGAAGCTGCTGACGGAAAGCACTTTGTAAGCCAATAAATCATTTTAAAGATAATAAATCACATGATAAGCTGCTGTAACTGCGTTGAAGCAGCAGGATTTGATCTTTTCAGTCAGACACTAACATGTGAGTGTTCTGTTTCTTACTGTACGTCTTCAGGATGTGGATTTTGACAGTCAGTCCCAGAGCAGCTACGACAGAGCTCTGTCTGATAGAGGACACAGCCAGATGTCCAGTGATGACACCTGGAAGGGAAAATCCAACGCTAGTGCGTCTAAATAAAACCTCTCTCTCAGAATTTCCCTGTACAACATGAAGTATTTAAATTGTGTTCTATATTTTTGCTCTCTAGGAGTTTCAGACCAGAGGCTGTTTGCAGGACTCCTGATTAAATGTGTGGTGCAGCTAGAACTGATCCAGACTGTAGACAACATTGTCTTCTACCCAGCAACCAGCAAGAAGGAGGACGCTGACAACATGGCTGCTGCACAGGTAGTCAGAGAAATAAAAGCTGCACTCTGTGTTAATTCACACGGTTCTGCCAGCGTGCAGCAGAAATGTATTTGCTACACGTCAGTAGTACATCTTCCTCAAACTGAGTTGTTTAGGTTATATGTTTATATCCTTCTTGTGTGTTTGTCTGTTAATCTGCAGAAAATTGTACAAAAGAGCTCTGTTGATTTCACATGAGCTCATGTTTTTTTTTTTCTTTTCAGCGAGATACTCTAGAGGAGGCGGAGACTGATGGAGACGAGTCTGGTACAGATCAGGGCATGTACCGACACATGACATCAACACATCTCTTCAAGCTGCTGGACTGTCTACAGGAGTCGCACACCTTCGCCAAGGACTTCAACTCCAACAACGAACAAAGGACGGCTCTGTGGCGGGCAGGTAATCAGGAAGTTTGACCCTCTTTGGGCTTTTTCTTGAAATCTCCATTCAGTTATAACAAAAACTGTTAGAAATAAACGGTAACTGAGGGTAAAACTGGTCTGCTCAGAGATGCTACCTTTGCTTCTTGAAAAAAGATACAACTAGTAATTTTCATTTAAAAGATAATCTGGAGCATGTTTGGGGTTTAACTGTAGCAGCAGAAGAAGAACTTTAGTTTGTTTTTAGATAGAACATGCTCTCTGTTGTTTTAAAGGTTGTTCTGTATCTTTCTGCCTTCAGGATTCAAGGGCAAATCTAAGCCCAACTTGCTGAAGCAGGAAACCAGCAGTCTTGCCTGCAGCCTGAGGATCCTGTTCAGGATGTACTCTGACCCAAAGCTGCAGGACTCATGGCCGGACATTCAAACACGTCTTCTTCTGTGAGTAAAACATTATATCAGCTGCATTTCATCAAAACATGAAGCTAAAACTGGGCTAAAGGTCAGTTTAAGATCTATTTTCAGTCACACGTGTCACCAGAACAGCATGCAAAATGTTACCAAATCAACAGCTGATTCTGTGTTTGTGTGTCTGTGATGAGAAAAGGTGTCCAGCAGGTGCAACACTGTAACTCTTTGATGTGTTTTATTATCAGCATACATGTCAGTTTTTATTTTCAAGTCTTAAACTAGATAAAATAATCAGATAGAACCTTTAAAACACATTTTTTACAGTTAAGCTTTGGCTCAACAAGCAGCTCTGTGTATTTAATTTTCAGAAATGCTGTTAGTTCTCTGATCAATGTGCTGTGCGCCAACACGGGGCTCTTTTCTCTTTACAAATTTATGAGTGTGTGTAATTTGTGGGACATATTGGCAGCCTGATACAAATCACCTTGTTTGTCACAGAGCAGCTGCACTGACTCATGACTCCAAATGTGCTGTAATTTAGTTTTAATAAGTGCTGCTGGTGCATTAAGCTACTCTTTTATTTGACTTTAATGACATTAGAGAATAATGTTTATTTTAGAGCAGCAGCTCTGATGATCTCAGTGTCATGGTTGTTTGTGTGTGTGTTGTCTTTTTCAGAGTGTGTACTGAAGCTCTGAGCTACTTCATCAGTCTGACCTCAGAGAGCCACAGAGAAGCTTGGAACAGCCCGCTGATGCTGCTGCTCACCAGGACACTACGGCTGCCCAACGACAAGGCACAGACACACTGTTTACTTATTATTACACTTTTTTCCCCTAAAAGCTGTCACCTATGAATCATGTGGCTTTATGACTCACCAATGATTCATTTCACTCCATGACTCAAGGTTTCTTTACAGGACATTTTAGGCCCAAATTCATAACAGTTTCTATTGCAATACAAAAAAAAACAAGCAACCCAAACCATTTAATCAACAAAATGACACTAGTATTGTTAAATGACGTGGCTGGTTTCACTCCCTCGTGTGAAACCTGCTGTGAAAGTTGTTGAAACACTTCTTTGTTGAATAAATTGTGTGTATTTGCCTAAATGTGATGGACGTCCTCACAGCAACATCAACACTTTATCTGTTAAAAATTCACAAATCATTTCTACCATATAATTATTCAGCTGTTATATAATGTAAAGTTATCTGGCTGGTGTCTAATGTGACCCTCTCTTTTCTTTAGTTTAAGGCCCATGCTTCCTGCTACTACCCCCACCTGTGTGAAATGATGCAGTTTGACCTGATCCCAGAGCTGCGGGCTGTCCTCAGGCGCTTCTTTCTGCGCATCGGCTCCGTCTTCCAAATCGCTGCTCCTGACGGGGTGCCTACTCGGACTCCTGTCTCCTAGATAGAGTGGGTACAAGGACAGGTGACATGGTGGATGCACACAGGGAATGCTAATGGGAAGATCAAAGGTGGACTTGATACTTGAGAAACTTTCCTCCCTCTTTAGGACTGGATGAGATTACAAGGAGGAAGGTGAAAAAGACTGTAGCTTTTTAGTCTTGGTTCAGGACTCTGCATTAAGTGTTTTTTACTGTCCCTCCTCTCTGCTTTCTCTCTGGGATGAACAGCACTGTGACCGGCACTTCCTGCTGACTGTTGTTTTTCATCTCACCATGACCTGGAAAAAAAGTCAACTCTAAAATAATTTATTGTTACAACTCTTGTTGGTTGTTTTTTCTGTTTGTACGGTTTCTTTTTTTGATGCTTTAAAGAGAATTACATCTAAATGCTAAAAGCAAATGAAGCGTATAATTTAATTTAACAGACCTTTGGTTTACTCTTCATGGAAAATGGCTTTTGGCCAACTGTGCCTGTTAGAAAAGGATGATGTTATTAAAGTGTGCTCTTTCAGTTTACCATCATATCCATTCTGTTAGGTAACAAACTATCACTACTGTTACTGAGACTGGAACTTTTAGCTTCAGGTAACACTATCAAAGATCTCCAGCAGCTTTATTTATGACATCTCTTTGTTCTGTGGCACAACCGTCCTGTCATGTTCCACGCTCCTCAATCAAATTTTACTTATTTATTTTGCTCATTTCTTTTTATTTTCACAATAATCTCTTGTTTACATTGAAAATTTGTGTGTGTCAGGGGGGCTGTTGTCTTCTCTCTTGGGCAATCTTTCTTTGTGCTGATCCTGAAAGCCTCACCACCTGGAATCAACTCCTTCAAATGTAGAATTCCTGTTGTCTCATAAAACTCCTCAGCAATTTATCAGTTGGCCTCATGAGATGATGGAACCATAATCCATGTTTCTCTCTCTGCTTGCACATCAGATTCCAATTTATAGCTTTCATTACCAACAACTAGGAATGCCTTTTCATTGATGATTCACTTGAGCATTAGTTTCACACAAGGGTTCGGGAACTGGGTGAAACTAAAACTCACCTCAACAGAAATATTAAAATCTCTGCATCCTGGATCCTTTTGAGTGTATTCATGCCTTTTTTAAAAGAAGGGTGTATTTAATTATTTAAAGTGCATTTAAATATTTTTTGAAAAGCATTCCTTTCCTTGCAACAATGGATGTCTACTTTTGTCCCTAAAGCTTGGGAATCTATAAATATATATATATATATATTATACAGTAAATGAAAAAGTACAGACTGTAAAGTTTTCACTGTAAGATACTTAAAAATGAAAGTGCTATATGGTTCTATACATATTGTGATGTACTCTTCCAAACATTTGGTGAAGTAATCAATAAACTTGAATTCTGGTCTGTTCCAGTCATTCATGGTGTCACAGTGTGAATTCTGCATCGACATTTAGGGTTAGGGGATTACGTTTTCATCATGATGTGAAGGTAATCCAACAACCTCAGTACATTGAATTAATTCTTTGTTCTCAAATACCAATTGTTTACTCATTGGTTGAAGGTCCCGTCACAACTTTTTAAAGTACTGTTTGATTGCACAAACAAAAACATTTGAATAACTGACAGCAAAATGCTGCAGTTACAGTGAACAAGTGCACACTTATTAATCACGTTATACAGTTTTCATGTAATAAACATCAGAATAAATATAGCTTATATTTCTGTGATACTTGGGCCTATGAAACATGACAGTAGTGGGAGGTGGAAGCAACAGGTATAGAATGGGTATGGGTAAGGAATTAAAATCTCAGCATAAGTATTTGTAAGAGCTGTGGTGGAAACGTTTAGATGTGAAACGTGATTATTTTTAGGAAGTTCTTGTAAACAAACGTTTAAAGTGTTGTGGAGTTCCTGTGTTCTTATTTATGGCCACCGGGTGGCGCTGTGGCCAAACTGACAGTCTCTCCGAAGCGCGCTACATTTCGGGGTAACAAAGGTTACTATGGAGACCTCTCACATCTTTTGTTTCAACTTAACTCGAAAGATGTCCAACAACTGCAAGATTTATCCCTGTAAACAAAACGTTATCAATAAAGCAGTAACTAAAAGGCAAGTAACGGTTTACTAGCACTAACTAACGATTAACACGTCTTAGTCATTTTTTTAGCCGCAATAAAGTTGCGTATTCGTTAGTTAGCTCTTACGTTAGCTGGTTGGAGCTAACGATAGCTGCTGCTTCCAATTAGAGGAGTGATAAAACGAATTTGTGTTTCGTTTGGTTCGCCTTGGTACCTTCCAGTTGGACTGAGCAGTTGCAGCGCAAACCGTCGTGGTACGTAGAAGCACGTACGGTGGGCGGACGAGGATATCTCTTTTTCGGCGTTAGCCACGCAGGCTAGCAATGGCTGTTTCGGAAGTTTAACACCGCTAGACATGGTTTTGTGGGGACCATCCTACAAGTAAGAGACTCTGATCACTGAACGAATACAGTTCTCTGTAAATTACGCTAGAACTGTGCGTGCGAAGCGGTTGGATTTGTGTCTGGCTTTCCTCTCAATCTTGTAGTAAAGACTAGGTCGACTTATTTGGATTAACGCACAACCTTTTATTTTGTTTTATATATGATTTTTCTGCTGAGCGGTTTTCGGCTTTTTCTGAAGGGATTTTTATAAATGGTTTGACGGTGGTGGAAATTATTTCTAAGCTTACAGTCTGCTTCTGCACGACTACAGTGACTGACAGCCATATTCAGTGTCTGGGAAGAGGTGGAGCTGTGCTCGTCGTCAGTGCTTATGTTCTTACTCACATTATTTGTGTGGTGAAACTGTATTTATGGTTGGAACAGGGTGGTGTTGCAAAGCGTCGTGTTTGTATTATGTAATTAAAGATCCTTGCCCATTATTTATGTCAGGAGAATGGAATGGGCCGATGATGCTGCTACCTTTACGGGTTCGACCGTCCTTCTGCATGAGTTTGAAATTAATAAATTTCAGTCTAAAAATGTGATAATGCCTTAAGAAAATATACGATTTATATGCACTCTGAGAAATGTTCTGATGAGTTTATTCACGGTTCCAATGACAGTTTAACATAGGTACTGTGGTAATCAGGACCGCGCTGTTAAATAGATTAATTAATCCGATTGTTATTTTTTACATTGATTCTCGAAGATTTCGCGGAAATGATGTCTAAATCAGAATAGATCATTACGTTTAATCAGCAAACAAAGTTGCAGGGAACAAACTAGAAATTTCGACACGAAGATGCTTTGCGTGCGTCCTCTTACGTAAGAGTGGGAGGAGTCTAAAGCAAGCACGTAGGACACGGAACGTAGGCCACATTGTGTTGATGTTAACCTTAAAGGAATTGACAGTTTATGTAGAGCGACATACTAACGGAGTCGGAGCTTCTTGAGAGACTTATTTTGTATCCAGCACTGGTAAGATGTTTTATATTTAAGACTATATCAGAGAGGGCGGGAACATAACTCTGTAAACTGCAAAGAGATCGTGGGCTGACTCAATCAAAAAAAGTTTAATCGTTTTATGTTTAAACTGCAGTCCAAATTCCTCAATAATAAACACGAGGCGCAGAGCCTGCTTTTATTGAGTTTAAGATTTGAGAGGATGTGATTTCTGAATATGGTTCAGGTGTTATTCCTATAGGAGTGCTGGCTGTTTACATCGATGTTGAGCTATTAAAACACGAGCCACGTGTTGGTAGCATGGGACCATGTGGCCATTGTAAACACTGCTGCCTTGTTGCGGATTCTGTTTCCTTTACAACAAATTATGGGTAAAATTGTTCCCCAGATGTGTGTTAAACACGTCTTTGTTTGTACTTATTTCCACGTGTAACCAGTAAATCTAGTGTCTGAGCTCTATTCTGCTATCAGTGAGAATAATTATGTAAAATTATAATATCAGGACCATTTGCATGAAGTTCTCATCTATCTGATTGACACTTTAGTTATTAAGCCCATTTACTTATCATTTTAAATGTCAATATTGTTACAGGAAAGGTCAGGTTCCCACGTGATAACCAGCACATTTTAGAATAGCCAGCTGGTTTTTTCCTCCTACGCATGTTTTGTATAAAGGTAAAAGGAAAACAGTAAATGAGGGAAGAGGTTTTGGAGAG
Organism: Pachypanchax playfairii; assembly: GCA_006937955.1. Lineage (NCBI taxonomy): Eukaryota > Metazoa > Chordata > Actinopteri > Cyprinodontiformes > Aplocheilidae > Pachypanchax > Pachypanchax playfairii. Next base: position 2,905,436 of record SSNP01000025.1, on the reverse strand, counting down.
ATGTTTTCTTTGATTTTGGGGTTTAGTTTTTCTTAACTCTTTGAATAGCTACAGAATCTGAAAATGAATGTTCAAAATTCTCCTGATGAGAGAAATGTGATGCAGCTACATTTTTCTAAAGGTTACATTAGTTCATCGGCGCTGTCTCACTGCTTTTAACTGCAGTTAGAAGAGGAACACTTGGACTAACAATAACATAGATTGTTTTTACATAAGCACATGTTTTGTACAATTACTTGACATCAAACTAAAACATACATCTGCTATATTTCTCCTCAGCTCAGAAATTCACATTTTACTAGTTTGTTTGTTTTTATTTGTTGAAAATAAAAAAACACCTAAAAGAAAACAATCACATTAGAATGTCTGCAAATACTTTTTTCATTTGTGTTTTAAAATAATATAAACCAAATCATGTATGTAGCTTCTGGTTTCTGAATAATTTGCCAGTGGTTGAGCATCAGATGTGATGTCAGGCATAGCGAGCTATATGTTTAGCACTTTATTATGCAAATGCTTTCGAGAAATAGTAATTTTCAACGTTTTTCTCAGCACAATAAACATTCTTAGAATAAGCACTCCATTACTAATAAATACTCATGTTTTTGCACGTGGTGTTTATTAAAAGCATGTGACCTGTTTTATGAGTGTATTTGCAGTTGGGAACATCATTGCAAAAAAACTTTTATTTTCTTGATGTAAAAGATCTTAGTCGTGAGTAGGCAGTACAGGAGAAATTGGGCAGCCAGCTGTTATTTTATAATATTGTAGAAATTTGTGATTGATTTACAGAGATTTATTCTCAGCCAGATTTTGTCAGACTTTTCTCGAAGCACAAATGTAGTCTGTGGTATGAGGCCGTGAGAATGTGTGTTGGTTCAGTCACACCGATGATGAGGTGTGAACGCTTGAGATGTTGCGGTACAGTCCCTTTTGTATGCAGTATTAAGGGGCATGTAAGTGGAACAATTTGAAGATCAGAGTGTGAGCTGAATATAGAAGTGTGGAACTGGGATAAACAAGCTGTCTGGTTGCTGTGACTGGAGGTCAGAGGTCACTGATAAGGATAGTGACTGTCTGTGTGGGTTATCATGCCAGACTGTCTCTCTGATCTCTTCTCGCTTTCCTCACACCATTCTCCAACACACATCTATTGAACTATCGCCTCATTAATATCATGGCCATCTGCTCCATATGTAACAGCCCAATTAGAGAGATGATCTTTGACCCCACCTGTCCAAATTTACTTTCAAAGTCCAGAGCCATTCTCATGTGTTCCCCCTTCCTCCCACCTACACATACATTATCCTCTGTGGATTGGCTATGCAGACTCTGACCTCTCCTTGTTGTTTCTCTGCAGGGTCTGAGCTGATTTGTCAGCCTTGTGTAGGTTTGGTTTTCACCCTCCAAGTGTCCCGTGGATATTAGCGGACCATGGTGGTCTGAACAGAGGAAACTCAGGGGGTAGCACAGCAAGGCTTGACCAAGAAAGGAACAGAGGAACGGACCAGAGCAAGAAGAGAGAAAAGGATATTCAATTCCAAAATGTCTGAAAATAAAGAACTTGTGCTTTTCTATATAAGGTATAAACTGTCACAGAGAAACTATCCTCTCAATCATATAGTACTCAATGAACCTACAAACAGGACTGGTGCAGGGGTGGGTGACGAGGAGAGGACAGAAACACATGCCAATGGGACTTTTAACGGGACAAGTCCTGGAACTCCACCCGTGTCTCCTCTGCGACAGCAACCGTTACCGCCAACGACAAACATGGAAGCAGTGAAAGAGGCCCTCCGAGACACAGCCAACGAGTTTGAGCTGCGATACAGCCGCGCTTTCAACGACCTGCACAGCCAGCTGCATATCACGCCTGCCACAGCCTACCAAAGCTTCGAGAACGTGATGGACGAGGTGTTCCGGGACGGAGTCAACTGGGGTCGTATTGTTGGGCTTTTCGCATTCGGCGGAGCACTGTGTGTCGAGTGTGTTGAGAAAGAAATGAGTCCACTGGTGGGCAGGATTGTGGAGTGGATGACCGTCTACCTGGACAACCACATTCAGCCTTGGATCCAGAGCCAAGGGGGATGGGTGAGTCTTGTAAACACACACAGACACAGTAGTGTCCTGTTCTGCTTGCTTGCACTGAGGCTTTACACAGAAGAGTGTTTACCACTGATGCTTTGATTATGACTTGGCCAAGTTGAGATCTGATATTCTGCATGGAAAGTTTTCTTGTTGACACTTTTGTGTGTGTGTGCCGCACTGCTGGCAGTGGAAAAATCAAAGCAAGTCCTTTCATTCCCAACTAGCTATAGAAATATGTACGTGTTCTGTTTACTGACTTTGTATTACTTCTAAGTGTTTTTCTCTGTCAAAACAAGGTTTGCTTTGATACCTGGATGCCTCGTGTTCTTATTCACCAATTTTAAGGCTTTACTTCCTAATCTGACCCGAAGAACTTTTTCTTGTTTTCATCAAAAACTGTACAAACCGTGTCTTTGTTAGCCAGCAGTGATTTTTTTTTTTGCGTCTGTGACATGGCAGGTGCTTCGTGACCCGTGAACAAGAATATAATTCAGATTAAATGTTATTTTTGATAGTGCAGAAGAACATAATACAGAAGTCAGCAAGCATTCTGTGTTTTAAAGAGAATAAAAACAGAATGTTTGCATGGTCAGCAGCTGCTTCAGCTGTCCACTAATTGATCAGCAGCTGGGAGTTCAATGAGCTGAATCGAAGTGGAAGCTTAACAGGCTTCTTCAGGGCTTTGTAGCTCTGTTGCAGCCCGCCCGCATGGGTGATCGAAGTTCTCATCACAGGGTGGATGAAGTCCAGGGCTTTTACAGATAGTCCTTTGTTTTACTCTGGTCACCTAATTGGCTCTGTGTTTTGTGCTTCCCCTCCCTCAACATCTGACTGTTTTATCAGTGCCTTTTTTATGTTTTGTATTCTACAGCAAAACAGCTGCATGGACATGAAAGCTGTCTATTGTTTTTTTCTGCTGGTTTTAGCTGTAAAATGGTATGTACTGGTACAATATAGCCTACTTTGTTATTGTGTTTGTGAGTCTTTGTACCCTTTCTCACCTCCAGGATGGCTGAGGTCAGCTGTTTTCTTTTGTCCCAGCCATTTGATTTTATGATATAGAGCGGTAGGGGAGGTGCTGTTGATTTTCACAGGTCAAAGTTCAGTCCTATGGAAACTGACTTCACTGTGCCTGAAAGCATACCTGAAAGACATCTTTGTTTGTCAGATTGTTGCTTTGGTGTTGTTTGTGCTTCTGGTTTTAAATATATGTATTTATCACAATCTTTGGCTGAAACTTGGAGAAGCCACAGAAAAAAAAGGAGACAAAGAAAGTCAGATTTTTTTAAACCAGCTATTAGAATCTGAGTTGTTACAGGAAATTTTAAAAATATGCTAATGTTAACCGTTTTATTATTGAATTGATGCTTTGAGCCTCAAAGAACCGGAATATCTGAACCTATAATTACACCACAGCATCTGCACAAATAACATGTTAGTAGTCTACACTAGAAAATCCACTGAACAACCACTGAGTTCATCCCATGAATATTGTGTATACTTTTAAACATGTTACAAATCTGTAAACCTTTTGAATCCACCACAATGTCAAAATGTATAATCACCCCATAATAATCACCTGCAGGGACATTTCAACCAAACTCAGCTTCACTGTGAATGTTTTGTGTAAAAGTAACAAGTTTGGGAAGCCATAGCAGAAATATCATTTGATGTAATCATTATTTATTGTTATAAAGTTGTTTGTAGAAATATGTGTGTAATAACATTTGTCGGGATAGGTTCATTTAATTTCCCATCATGACAACAAATTCACGTTTTAGTGTTGCTGTCGTTACCACAGTGTAAGTCTCACACGTAGTCAAGCACATAAATATAAGAGACTTTGCTTAGCAACAATTACATCAACATCATTTTTATTATAAGTGGACACTTCGTGACTTGCATGTCAGTGTAACTCGGACATGAAGAAACAAATGACTTCATCTGAAGTAATGAATGAATGAGGGTGTCGAATGGCTCAATTTTTATAGTTTCACTTCTCTCTGACATGGTCTTGAGCACATGATCCCACTTCCGTCCTGGTGCTTCAGGCTCTTTCAGCTCTCGGAGGGTTAAAGAGCACTGGTCTGATAAATATAAATGGAAACACTTACTTTTGTAGTTCAATTGAAATATGCATCTCAAGTGGGGATTTATTTCTAGAGTGTTAATGCTTTTTCCTATTAACACACAGGCTTTCCCCTCTTTGTCACTTTGGTTTATCAGTTCAAACCAACCTACACTTGCTCTGAAAGATACCAGTCTCTCAGTAAACTCACACGAGACACTGCTGGGTTTTTCTTTTATTTCCCTTTTTCTTCCTTCCTCTCCTCCCCTGGCACCTCCTCACAGGAATGAAGTCAAAGCCGTTGGCAGATGTGTGTATAGCTGAGAGGCAGGTGTGCCCTTAGTGTTCGCTGATGAAATATTAGTCTACTCTAAGCCACATCAAGGTCACTTTCTATTTCACTCAACTATTAGACTCATCGTTTTATTAACGCAGCTTAAAAAAGAATTATCAGGATTCTGCCAAAGCTGAGAAAGTGAGGAAAGAAACATTCTAATAATTGAAAACTTCCCCCACCTAATTGTTTTAATTATATTTCAACGCCAGATTTCTTTAGAAATTACAGTTTTTGTGGTACTCAGAACTTAAAAATAGCCTTAAATTCGATATGTTTATATTTTCAATATTATTGCACAAAAATACAGCACGATTTGAAGACCTTTGTTTGCTTGTATTTTGTGCCACAAAAATTGTATTTTGAATATAGAATGGTGCTGCAGAAAGTTGTTTTTGAAAGATCGAGTTCTCAAAAGTCAGAGAACACGAGAGGCACACTCCCTTAATGGAGGGAATAGTTAAATCGGGAGTCAATATTGAAAAGTGAAAGGTGTTTTGCACAACAGAGCAAACCTCACTGCCATAAAAACTGAAAACCTCAGCTTAAATTATCCCGCTGGAGCTTATTTTGGAGTCTTCACTGTCCAAGGTACTGAGATATTTGATTGTAGCTAAGGATATGAGATAAACATGCTCAGCCAGATTCTCTCTCTGCAGCTCAGGGTTTTAAAAGAAGCACCAGGTTAAAGCCATATATTGTCAGATAATAAACCTCCTTGGCAGACAGCAGCAGTAGAGACAGTGCTATCGACCTAATAATGCCATTTCCACCAGAAGAGGCGATGGCAGTGATTACTCAGTGGAGATTGAGCTGCCTCGGGGTGGGGGTACGGGGTTATTACCAATTATAGATGAATAATATCTGAACCTGCTACTGGGAAAACAATGTTTTTTTCTCCTCTCTGACAGACTAATAAAGGCTAAACTCGTTTAGGCGAACCACGCTGCCGTGGTCAGAGCATGCTTGGTTGGAGCTTAAAGGGGTTGAATGGGGATTTCAGTGGAAAAATGAGGGAAAAAGATATCATTAGTTAGGTCATTGTGCTTTTTTCTTGCAATGGCTTCAGAAAGGTCAAAAGAAAGTTAAATATGAGAGAAATGTGCTAGTACAGTGGAAGCCTTTTTATGTGGTTCAGATTTCTGTCTTTTCTCTTTCTGGTTGTTAACAGTGCATACATTTTTGCAATGTTCGGAAATTCAATTGACTCAATCTTAGATTTATTTGTGGAGCACATCTGGAAACAAGAAAGGGAAAAAAAAACATTTATTTAGAAAAGAAACAAATTATTATGTCTAAATAGATGAATGAGAATTTAGAAAAAACAGTACTCTACATTTTTATTGCAAACGCAACCAATAAAAAATTTGTATTAATGATCCGATCATGTTGCGTGTGACTGAAAAGCCTGAAATATTCCTCCGTGCTACAGACCTCCATTTGTCTTTGAAAAAATAAAGAGGCGCATTTCATTTACACATTATGTGTAACTGAGTGAAGAAGATGTTTTCAAGAATCAACCAACGCCTTTACAAGACAGTGCAGCATATATCTGCTTTAGTAAATTACTATAAAGAAGTTTATATTTATGACCAAATTATTAAAAATCAACTGGCACCACTAGACTTTGTAATTAAAGCCACAAACAGTGGATTTGGGCCTTTTACATAGAAGCTGTTAAAAACAAAGACATAAACACAAACGTATGATTGATGATATGTGGAGACACGTGGGACAGACACTGAGGCTGTAATTAAAGTCCTGCAGAGGGTCAGGTCATTGACTTGTTTTGACTCGTGAAGCACCCGAGCTTCCTCTGAGCTGCTCTCCGTGGCCGACTTATTTACTCTCTCTTTCTCCGTAATTAACATTCACATTGGATTTGCTGTTAGATCGACTGCGTCGCCTGTCAGACTGCGCTAACNGAGACAGAGGAACAGGAAATCTCACCCTTGGGACCTATCTGGACCACCTCCCCCTCTCCTCCTCCTTTTTCAGCTTCCCCAACCCAAGCTTTATTTTCTTTACATCTCTCCATCTGTGTCCTTCCATCTTCTATATGTGCATGCCTCCTTCTGCTACCAATTGATTTTTTGTACCTTATTTTTCTTTGTGCATCTCCACCCACTACACCCCTCCCTTCTCTGGTCATCCTTTCTGAACTCCTTGCTTTTCCTCCTTCTGTGACTCTCTCTCTTTCTTTCTTCTCTGTGCATCATCTATCTCTCATCAACTAACTCCATCAGCTAAATACATCACAGGCATGTGACCACATGAGACTAACATCACATCACACCCACTTTCCAGTACTTTGTCCTGTTTATCAGAAGAAAATTCTTGAACACATTACTGCAATATTTACACCAGCTCTATCGATTCCCTTTGACTTGGTTTGGATTCTTTACTGCCGCACGTCCATCCCCCGTTTCTGCAGCTGCCATCCTTTTTATCACCTTCACCTTTCCTGTTGTCCCTCTTTGGACCCTTCTCTCTCCATCTCATGCGCTTCTCGTTGTTATCATTAATGGCTCGTATGTGGCTAATGAAAGAAAATTATCTCCCCTTTGTTTTTTTCATTCTGTAAAGTTTGATTGTTTTTAGTAACACATGGCTCATGATGATGTTGTTTTCTTACATATCAGAGTGTTTTTATTGTATGGTGGCGCACTGCAGAGGGGAGGAGACGGCGCCAAATCAGACTGGTCATGTGACTTTCTCAAACAAAGAACCTGTAGCGACACAATGACACACAGAAATTTGCTTCATCGGCTCTTTAGGTGTACCACACAGGTGCGTTATCGCTTTGCAGACAAAGCCATCGCTGAAAGGATGAGCTGATCGAAAAGTGACTTTTTTCTTTGTCTCACTCTTTAGCGCATGATTCTCTGAGTTCACGCAGAAACAAAGCTCCCACCAACCCTTTTTGCATGAGATCAATGGCGGCTACTTTTGTTCGAACAGAGTCAATAAACTGCTCTGTGTGGTGGGCGGCTCTATGCAGATTGATATCATGAATGTAGCTGCTCAACCATGGACTTTTCCCTATTGTCTTTGTATGCATATATTAAACACACACATTACTTCTGTGGCATCAAATGTCATTATTTGTTCGCGTGTGTCAAAATTGACTGTCGGAATATAACGATCGTTTATATGTAGGTGTTTGTGCATGTTGTACCTTGTTTACCTCGAAGGAGACGGGTGTTACAGATCTCTCTTGTTCCGTTGCTCATGTCTGAGAAAATGTCTGGAATGTACCATGTTTGAATTTTTATAAGTGGCATTAGTCCACAACTGGTTCCATATTCAGATGAATTTAAGCTGATTATGTGACAGAGCTGTTGAAATTTGTTGTGTGTAGTGCAGGGATTCTCAAACTGAGGTTGCAATGTCATGACAATGGCGATGTTTGCTATCCAGACTTATTTTTTATTTTAGTGTAGTTTTAAGTTTTAACACACATTGCCCATGCACTTTGAGAGTGAATCGAATCATCACACAAACACGATGGAATCGATAGCAAGCACAAGAAACTTTATCTCTTTAAGAGAGTGGAGAAATAATTTTTGTTAATAAGCCAGAGTAATTAGAAAAAAAAACAAAGATGGCCCTGACATACAAAGTTTGAGAACATTGGTTTAGTAATAGTTAGTGGGTTGGTTTCAGGTCATAAATGATTGAGCTTTTGAAAGGCAAGAGGCAGGTCTGTATGTAAAAGCGGGAAAAACAAGCCTTTAACAACAAAAACCCACTGTGTGTGTGTTTGTTTACAATTTCCGTCAGAGCATCATGTGAATGACGAGACCTGGAGCCCCGGAGCGCCTTGCAGGGAAACCATAGAGTTGAGAAATCAGTACTGTTTCTAAAGAGTGCATTTGCACCATTTAGCCATCAATTGGATTTTATTTTCATCTCTTTATTTAGCATATAGACATCCATGTTGTTACATGCAACACATTCATATGTATCCTTGTCTACACGTTTATATTCACAAGATAGATTTCCAGCTGTGTATTATTGTCTGTGTTTGTACTGCAGCACATTGCAGAGCTTGTAGGCATCATCAAAAGCCTGGCACCACATCCGAGCATAAAGAGGACAGGATTGTAGAGAAGCAGATGCAAAGAAACCAGAAGGGGAGGAAAATGAAGCTTGTGACTCAGCTGGATGAGGATCCTGTTTGTGGGTCAATAGGTTAAGCAGCATGAATGATGCACTTTGCATGAAGTGTGCTGTTCTGTGCACCTTACATGTTGTATGAACAGAGCAGCTGGATGTCTGCAACATAGTTAAGACATTGCATTCAGTTGTCGACATGCTGCTCCACTTTCTCAAAGCTTAGTGGGGAAATCGGGTCACAAGCAAGTAAACCCCCCCATTCTTCCATCTTTCTCTCAGTTCCCCAATCTCCTGCTGTCTACTTGTCTTTTCTTTTTATTTTGCCTCATCTTTCCTTCCTACAGATACAGATTATTAACCCATTTTTGTTTCCTGCAGCCTCAGTCTTGAGCCCAAGCATCCACCCACATCCCTCTCCTGCCTGATTGGATTTTATCCTTCCACCATCCTCTCTGTCTGTGCTCAGTTTCTCTTTTATTCTCACATCTCTGATCAGATTATAAAACATATCATGGGATTAGTAAGGCTCATGGTATGTATTAAAGGGCTGATGAGTATTTTATGGTAATGCAGGATCCAATCTTGAACAGACCTAAATGATAAAGAGCATCAAGGCCATCACTGTCATAGTCATCAATGAATGGCCAGGGGGAAACATTAAAAATCAGTGGCTCTGCAGTAAGAGAGAAGAGATAACCTTAAACGAGCTCTAAGGAGAAACTAGAGATATTCAAAGTATTTCTGAGGAGCAGTTTTCTTTCAAGTTGTCAAACTTTATGAAATGTGTCACCAGTGATGGGTTGGGGTCATAGAAACTCCTGTGCTTCTCACTCCTTCCATCAGATAACTATTTTTCTCCTTCTGGGTTTTAACCCCTCTTTTAAATTCTTGGTTCTAGTTTCGTCTCCTTTTAACTTTCACTCTCTTATTTGTTTCACTGTTTCTTTGTTCTTTCATTTTGTCTCACTCCAGTCTGCCTTGTTATTTCTGTTTTTCTCCTTCAGCTCCTCTAGACAGATGGCAGGTCTTGAGGTCATGGTGAGGTGTCAGGGTGGGATGATGGCCTACAGGGTGGAAGCATGTATTCCTGAAGACAGTCAGCCATAGAGCATCTCTGTCCTCTTTGCTTCAGCAGTGTTCTCCTTCACTGTCTTAAACATGTGCTCTCTCTGCCAGACATGCACACTTATTCCAGAGTCCTTAGCCTTCCTGCTGCGTCTCTGCAGTATCAGTGTATGAAGTGTGTGTGTGCGTGTGTGTGTTTGCTGACAGAATTGGGTTTTGTAGAGGAACAGCCCCCAGAGTGAGGCAGGGAACAGATTGGAGTCTGAGCCTCCTTGTCCTGACTCATTAATCTCCTCTTTAATTCATGGTCTCACCGCCGGCTCAACTCAAGCACATACATGCACACACATAGAAACACACAGTGTTGGCTCTGAAGTCCAAAAGTAGAAGAAAGAATACATACGGACTCATTGGTGCTTGGCACAAACAGACGCGAGTGTCATCACTGAGGGGAGGTTAAATGATTTAATTTCCTCATGTTTTTGGTTGCTTTCTCCTGCTTGGATATAGTCCATCAAACTTCAGACTGGTTCTTCCTCTCTGTGCCATCCCATGACTGCCAGCATGGATATCAGGATTTGTGTAGCAGTCCTACTGCCAAAATCCTGAAGTTAAAAACAGCCATAAATTATTACAATGACTGCTGGAAGATATTCTTCCATGCAGGTTGTTCTTCTTTCTGGCTGAGCTTTTCTTTTCCATTTGGCTTGTCCAGAAGATTAAAGAAGAACGGTTCAGACTTCTTATCTTGCCACTTCCTTTCAAGCTCTCTGGCATGACCCTGTACGTGCTTCAAAGCTGCAACAGTTGGAACCTTTTCAGCACCGTGCTGCTGCATGTCAGCTTTAAAATGTCACGTTCTCATGTTGCAAGCAGTACATTCAAAAAATAAGTGGAGGGGAACCACATTGAGAACAGTGGGGTTGCACATTTTAACTTGCACATTTTAAGCATCACGATTCGAATGAATGCGCTCTACTTCAGGGATTGGCAAATGAAATATGTATTTTCCATATTTTCTCCTCACAGTGGCTGCATTTGTAGCATTTTGACAGTTTGATCGATTGGGGGCTTTTGCCCTGCATTTTGCCAGAACTTTGCTCTTTTTATTATTATTTATGTTCGCTTGTTAAATACACATTCTGCTGGTTTTCTCACTTGGTCACAACTCAAAGTAAACGCCTGAGTTGAGTCTGTGTTTCAGCTTCAACTCTATAATATTTCTTCCTTGTGCTAGTCATATGGGATCTTGGGTGGCTGACCTGACTCCCTTATCCCTTGAAATGTCTTGGCAATTGTGATAAGCATAAAAATGGGCTGGAAGGCCTTGAGGAGGAGCAGGAAGAGACTGAACTCGTGCAAAGATGAGGACATTGATAAGGAAACAGGAACAGACACTCACATTGTTGACTTCACTTCTTAACTGGACAAAGATTTGAAGCTTTAAATATTTACACTGACATCATTAAACCACAACATCACAAAAATACTAACTGTACTGGGTTAAACATAAATACAGTATAGTAAGAATTGTAATCATAGAATAACAATGACATGATGTAGATGTAGGAGTTTGTGAGATCATCATTATTTATTTGTGATGATGCAAAGCCCAATTTAGTCTGTTGAGACTAACGTTGGTGTGTGTAAAAAAGAAAAACAGCGCGTCATCTATATTCATGGGATGACTGTGTCCACGTAGATGGGCAGTCAGAGCAGCAACATTACCTTAAAGATCTGAAACGTTCCCAAAAACAGAGCAAAGACCAGTCGCTACGCTGCTAACAGAGCTTCCAGTCAAAGATATATAGTAAAAACAGCTCTATCTATCTCTATGATAAGGAGGACTTGTTCTGTTCTGAGGACTGATCTGGAGTCTCTTGAGTTGATTGTCCAAAGGAGGATGGTTTGGAAAATAAAAATCATCATGGAGAACCCTCATCATCCTCTTCACAACACAGTAACTCAACGACAGAGTGTCTTCAGTCAAAGGCTTCTTCAAATTCGCTGCAGCTCAGACTGCTACAGGAGATCCTTCTTGTCCACAGCTAGAACCCTCTACAATGACTCCCTGAAGAAGAACTGAACTACAACATTTAATTTCTATTTGTGGATTAATAAAGTATTTTTGATTTGATTGACCTCATAATAATGAAGAATCCTTAAAAACATTTCTTTTTAAATGGGACATTCCAGAGTGTTTTTAATGGTTATAGTAATAAAAGAAGCACAGTGGTCGCCTCCTGGATATGTCTGAATAAATTCACTTGTCCAGATGTCCAGAAAGGGTTTTAATTTAAAACAGTTTTTCTGAGGTTTCTGTTGAATATTTTAGCTCCACGGGTGTTCTTACCTTCATAGTGGGTGTGAAAACAGGTCAACAACTTCTCTTTCAGTTTTATATCTCTCAAACTACGCTGGTGGCGATAACACCCAAGTTTGAATGGCCTGTATTTGTTTCGTCACAATTCTTCTGCTCTTTAGTATTCATCAGCTCCCGCAGTTGAAACCACGATCTGAGTCCATCAGGCTGCCTGAAGCCTGATGAAACCAGCCAAATCTTGATGCAGATAGATTGAAAGGTCTGTTAATAAGTGTTTCCTAATGTTTTTTTTAGATATAAAATGTTTCATATTACAGATTAATACTTAAGGAATAACAACAAAGTCATGAAATTTGTGTGAAATGGCCTCTTTAACACAAGATTAAAAAGATTAGCTGCTGTATAGAGTAACAAAGGGAGCTTTTCTTTAAATAAAAGAAGAAAAGAATCTCGTTTATTTGACTTACACAGCTGGTCTGTAATCAAAATCTTGTATGTCAGATATTAAAAGTAAACAGAAAGCTCAGAGGACTGTGGAGCACCAATTCTAAAGTCCTGTTGTTTCTGCATGTGACTCTAGCAGAGTTTATCATCTTTGATACAGTGAGTACAGTGATGAAGCCTTTCATCTGACTTCCACTTTCACATTATGTCAGCATTCAGTCAGAACTGGAGGTCGATCCAGATCTGAGCGGCTCATCTGTATCACTTCATCTTGCTAACTCAGAGTGATTCCTCTAATCCCGTCATGGACTGTTTGTCACAGAGTAAATCGGAGGTCACACCACATTCACTTACTGTTCTTGGAGTACACATGACGTCATTGAGTTTCACCATCAGGAACATCATGTCTTATCTGCATCTTCCGGTTAAAAACAATTTCATCAGCGGCATGTGACTTTACTCAATAAACAAAAACACATGAAGTGATGGTGTACCACGCTGCTCTCTGTGCCCAGGAACACTACAGTCATACATTTTTTGAGTCAACAAAATCAAAGTGTTTTAATTTAGAGGAAGTATTACTCAGCTTAAACCATGGCACAATTTAAAACTCTCCTCTGCAGTGACTCATAGAGTTAATCAGATTTTGAGTTGAAAACTTCATTTGAACTGTCAGACTGTGATTATTCTTTCACTTCTTCCCCAAATGTTTATATCCATTTCCTTCCTTTGTTTTGATTTCTGATCTGTTTAGTTTAGGCTCTTCCTGAATCTAAAAAAATTTCTCAGATAAGTGAAACAAGGTGTGTGGATTTATTCAGCGGTACGTTTTAAAAGATGAACACATACAGCAACCTTAGAGGAAAACTGGTAATAAAAACTTTCCCTCGTTATCTTTCATCTTGGTTGCTCTGACAGACATGGAATGTGTTATGACTCAGCACTTGCTTATTCATTCACACAAAAACCACAAAACATGGAATGCAAAACATCCTCAGGTATGCAGATGTGTCTGAACATCAGGTCACTCATAATGTTTTAACTCACGACTGCCCACATGGTCCTTTTTTTTTTTTAAATGTTGCACTGAGACGAGGTTGAACTGATGATTCTTATTAGTTTAAATTTAAAACACAGAACTATAAACACAGTTCATGATGATATATTCATCTGGTCTTTTTATGGTGTTTCTTACAGTTTATAACCAGTAACTTCTTGTAATGAGCTTCTTCCTGTCTTCTCTCTGGATCAGACCAGCCAATTCTAACCCTAACCAAGTGGAGGAGTTATCTGTGACAACTTTTGTTGCAAACAAGAACCTTTAAGCTGAAAACGCAGTTCTCTAGATTCCTCTCTGCATGTCAGAAGCAACTGCTACATCATATTGTGTCAAACCGGTTCATCACAATGACTGTCTCTGCACACTTTGACTGATTTCCTTGTAACTCTTGTGGTCAGTGTGCCCTAGATGTCACGAGTTATTAGAGTTTGCCAGAAACTTCGAGTTTGTCTACTTAGAAGAATCAGTTGTTCAGATGCCGATTTTGACGTAAGACTGAGAGTTGTACCCACATGAGCAGCCACAACAAACCCGCACCATCGACACTGATAAAAACAAGATTCTGAAACAGAATCCGAGTGTTAAATACCGAGTAATTCATCCACTGTCCTGATTAGTCCTTTTATAGGTCTTAAGTCTTGCCGCTCCATGTAAATGATTTAAGAATCATCCTTACAAATAAAAATACACCTTTAATAGTTTATTTCAGGTCTTGATGGTGATGGATTCATTTAATTCTTACATTGCTGCTTCATGCTCAGCCCCACGTCTTCAGTGCACAGACTCAGCTTCATTGAGTACATAGATTTTTTTTTAAGTAAGACATTTAGTTGTTGTTTAAATTAAACAGTTATTATTAAAAACCAATAGCAGCCAGTGGTCCTTTTTTAAATTACACTTTAAAATGTGCTGACACAGTATCAACGTGTCGATCACCGCAAGCGTCAGCTCTAACTCACTTGGGTGAAAAATCTGGACTCTTGTTCAATACAGCCAATCCATTTTTAATATCTGCTTCAGATATCACACGAGTATTTCCCTCTGACTGATGTGTTAAAGTCCATTTTTAAAAGGTCTGAAAGAATCAGCTTTTCTGCTGCTGGTTTATATTTACTGTAGTGTACTTTATTATATTTTTATGACTCTTTTGAAACTGAAGAAAGGGATCTGTAGTACCGGTATTTAGAGTCTGAAGTTTCCTATTCAATAACATAATTAATCTAGTCTCAACCATATTCCAATGTGACTATAAATTGAGGAAATCTTCAGATGCTCATGTAATCATGCACTAGTGACAGCCATCGCCATACTTTGAATAGACAGTCAATAACTAATGTAAACACTATATCCAATTTTTCAATGTCCTCAACTTATTGAGTTTCATTCCATCCTCAGTCCAGTTTTGCTTAAGAGGAAACGTGTTTCAGGTGTTAATCGACGTGTGGTATAGGGGTGTGTGTGTCTCGTGGTCAGGGGTTTTACCACTGGGGAATTTGATTGTTGCAGCTTGTTATGGTGCAATACCAAAGCAACCGACAAGTACGAGGTGATGAATGAGAAGCTACAGCTAACAATCGTTAAAATGCTGCTTTCTCCACATGTAGTATCGGGCCATTTATCAGCCAGAGAAACAAACCTACAGATCCAAACATACTCGCTCACATCAAACACGCTAATCAGCTACTTTCCAGTTGTCGTGGTAACCAACTGCAGAATCTCCTTCCTTGTGCCCTCTCACATTTTTATCCCCCCCGTTCTTATATCTAACCTTTTGCTTTCATGAGGTAATCCTTCCTTCATCCTTTTTATTTCATCCTCAGCTAATGAAGAAAGAAAGGTTGACTTTAAAAACAGAATGAAGGCCTTAAAGCTTCTTTCAGGCTGCTGCTTAGCACCTAGTTTCCTCTGGGAACCCAACAGCGATAAAGGAAAAAAGGCGTGACCGTGTGAAAGAGAGAATGGATAAGATAAAGTCAGGGTTTACCTAGCAGGTGAAGGGGGAGCTTGATCATGTTAAACCAACAGTGCTGCCTTCACATGTGCGTAGTGACTTTTCTGATAAATCCGGTGTAGAAATCAGGCTGCTGTTCCAAAGGGCAGGGTTTATTAAAGGTAAAATGAAGATCCACTCTTTTCAAAGTAAAGAAATGACATTTGTAGAGAGATAACGGTAAAGTCATGTTTTGAATTATGTGTGGAGATGCAAAAGAAGCAGATAGCTGCATGTGATTTGTATTTAAATATCAACCTGATGACACCACTGCCCCAGAGGAAAGGTTGAGTAAAAGTGTTTGGTTTAACTGGTCATGTCTGCACTGGTTAAAACGTAGCAAAGATCCGGTGTTTTTTTGTGTTAACAGCAGGTTCATTTTGATGTTTGTTGTGTTGGAGAGGCAGATGTTAGTTTACAGCTGGTTTTGTCTGTGTTTGTGGAGGATTTCTCATTTTAATAAGTAATATCTATACCTGATTCTGAGAACAGAACAGTGTTTAAAAATATGTACTCGTTTTGACTTTGTCTCTTCCAGTTCTCTGCATGATCAGCGTAATAAACAGGCCACATGTTAATCCAGCTTCCTCTTGTTACATCTTAGATTTTCCACAAAATACTCATAAATTAGTATCTTTTAAAACCACAGAACACACTCCGTATTGAACGTTAAGATCACAAATAATGATACATTATAACTAAATCAAATTAAACATTACATGAGAGTGCTTATAATTCATTATCTCCACCAAAGTTGAAGGTGGGACTAAAATGACAGGTCTAAGCAATGATCCCTGAGGAACAGTAACGACTATTTCCTCTGTTTACTAGACTAGTTGGTTACATTTAGTAGTAGTAATTTGTTGTTTGTGTTTCTTTGAATGACTCTTTGACCCAACAGTCAATTTCACAAAACAAAACTTTAATTTGGTTGTTAAAGTTAATATATTCCTTTCGCTATGACAGTGTCTTCTCAGGCCAACCATGACTGATGATCTGCTATTAAACACACAAGTGATGCAGAACTCAAAACTCTTTTCATACATTTTCCTTTTCTTGTTAAAATGAAACACAATAAAGAGCAAATGTTACAAAATATTGATTTAAACCAGTAAGTAACAAGTCCAGGCATGTTAACTTTGCAAGTATTAGTTGTCATCACAAGGTGCTGTCAGGTCTTCTACACCCACATTCTTGACATTGTTCTGTAAGGTTTCACAGGAAGGATGGGCAATGGTCAAACCACCCCTTAGTTAAAAAAAGTGATAAAGCTGCAGTAAAATGATGACTTATCACAGATTCTGTAGCGTTTTTTTTTTTTATTACACTGTGTCATCTGTCACACAAGTCTTTTCTTTGTTTCTGTAGGACGACTTCCCATGGATTTACTTAAAATGCAACGCTCTTCAACAGTAAAATGTTCAAAACCGGCTTTTCCTGTACAGTCATTTGCTTTCTATCAACTTAGTTTCTGTACATCTTTCCATGTAGTCCCTTTACCCCATGGGACATAAAGGAAAACTGAAAATGTTCATTTTCCAGTTAAAGACCCAGATGAGGTTCTGGTGAGGTTGAAACCGAATATTTACTTTTCTCAGGCAACTTCCTGCCTTTCACAGAGTAAAGAGTCTCTTTAATTTCCCACATTCATTAACAAGGCTTTGGTAAAGAAGGTCACGAGTTTTAGTTTGGAAGGACAAATAGTTTAATTCAGTAAGAAATCAGGAATGAGAAGCACTAAAGGAAAAATTCTTACTTTATGATAAATAAGCAGGCCTGAAACAAGGCTTAAAAGCCTCTTTGTTATTTTGAGTTACCTGTTTTAAAATTCCACAGATCTTTGCTTCTGACTGAACTTCACACTCATTCCAGAGGAGGAAACAGTTCCACCGGAGTGTGCTGCTCCTTGAGACGAATAATATTTTACAGTAGAAGTGTGTTTACTTAGAACTAAACTATGAATGAATGAAGCTACTGTGGGACAAGGTTTGCTTCCTTTATCGCCCTCAACCTGACCTTCAAACTCATGGAACAGTAAGACCTTGAGGCAGGAATCTTAGTGCATCAAACAGATGTTGTTGTTCCTTGTTTTTCAGTATTTAGATGTTTGATGTAAAAAGACAGTTCAAGGAACTCACGTGGTTGTTTAGCTGATCAGGTTTGGAGTGGATTGAAAGAGGAATCAGTCATCCTCACTGCCTTATATGTGACCTGGTTCCTTTTCATTCCTCTGGGTTTCTCCTGCCTGCTGACCAGTTTAAACCAGATAGACTTGTTCTTTCTCAAGCCCTTTTTTACAGGACCTGACTGGTTTTATTGCGTATTTCTTATTGTTAGCTGATCCTGTTTAAACAAGAGGAACCAACAATGTGTTAGTGAGCAGTTCTTTCTGACTTCATAATGTTGTCACTTAGATTCAAGCCTGTTCATTCAGAAGCAACCAAAGTGGAAGTAGATCATATTAAAATAATCAGCTGCATAAAACAGAGTGAAATTGTCATATGAGCAACTACTACTTTGACAGGACAGAGGGTTTTTATTTTGTTCAGCTATTTTGAAACTTCAGACTAAATCTAATTGGTTTATAAAGTTGGGATTAATATGAAATAAATCCATTGGTCACCATGATAAATACCTCAGAAGATTTGTGAGAATACATGTTGTGCATATAAAGGTTGGAGGATGCCACTGTGACACCCATTTTGAGCAAATTGTGTGTGACAATGTTGTGATGACATCATGCATCAGGAGTAAGTCACGGAGTCGTCTTATCTGCAACCAGCACTCACACCTTGTGTATCGATAGCTGTGAAACTTAGATTTGTTTCCTAAGAACTATTTAACGAAACCCACCTACGCATACATTATTTCATCCCTGCAAAACATTCTGCCATTGTTGAAGCATTTCCAGAGAACTTGGGTCTGTTAGAGTTTCCTTCTGAAGTATTTTGTCTCTACTTCAGGCGGTTTATGATGACACCAGGGAGGAGGGGGGGGGTGAACGAACCCTGTCCTTTATCCAATATGGGATTAAGCAGAAGAGATCCTCGTGGATTGACTTCTCCAGGAGCATCTCTGTCTTTACCTCTGTAATATGTTCTTAAATATATTCATTAAGTTTCTGTTCAGGAAACTAGAAACAAACTTTCTGCAACCCCC
>SSNP01000025.1:2869385-2886404 GCA_006937955.1 Pachypanchax playfairii | reverse complement strand
ACCCCCCCCCCCCCCCCCCAACAGAGTTGCACACATTTTTACAAGCCAGACTCATTGCTGCATTTCCTGATTGATCCTGTTTCTATGAAATCTTTGAAATGTCAAATTTCCGTTAGGAGAGCGCTGTATTGGCTGGATGTTACATCAGTTTGTAGAACTATCTGTTACCAACATCAGCACAAGCAGGGAGTTCTGTCTTCCCTCACATTTAAATACAGTCAATTTACTCAGCTCACGATTTGATGTGATTTACGTCACATGTTTTTGTAACTCTTCATCGTATGTCTCGCTGATGTCAAGACAGTCCCTCCATTTACTGTAATTATCTGCTTTTACATGATGATAAATTATTCAGAGAGAAGCTTTATACACACAAGCACCGTCTTAATCAGTGAAAAGTGATCTCATGTGTGATTGATTGAACTGATGGAATAATCCTGTTATATGTATAATGGAGTATAAATGAATGTTTCTTAAACTTCAATGCACAGCGTGCACAAATAAAACCATCAAGTGTTTAATTGTAACTGAAATCTATGTAGCAGCATAATAACTGAATGTAGGTGGTATTTACTTTACTAAGTGTAAGTATAAAGGGGAGTTTGAGCTTCACACAGGCTTCTTGCTCGTCTTCATTCCCTTACTGATGAAAAGCATCTTCCACTTCTCTTTAAATATAGATGAAACACAAACATGTTTGAATAATAACAAGTAAAAACTCTATATTACCCTGTACCAAACAAGACGAGAGCTGTCCAGACAGCAGTAAGACTTGAAACTTATTACTGTGAATCAGCCTAATTTCAGGCTTGTTTTTTTTTTTCTTTTTGGAAGTCATTTCCAAATAACGACAGCATCATTTTTCCCTTGTAACCAAGTTTGCTTATTTGGACGTGTTCCAAAACAATCTTATTTTGCTGTTTGAAAGTAGGTATAAGGTGCAGCGTGTTGTCATGCTGGAGCAGGATGTTCAACCTCAGACTTTCTATTAGCTACACAAGCATATGACAGTTAGCGAGACATGATCTTTACAGCCTGATTGTTAATATACATAGGGTTACTTAATGTTTTCACTGGCTGTCTTTTTTCAAACTGTGTCATGTGGTTTGTAAAAACAAGCCTAAACTTGTTTTTATAGATCTAAATGTTTGTTTTTGTCACACTGGCAACAACAATAACTGGTTTATAAATGAGGTTAACATCTATTAAACCAAGAATTTAACTTATTACTGAATCAAAAATGAGCAACAGTCCGAAGAAGAGACAACATGAAGGGGCAAAGCTAATGTTGAGTAAATTAAGGAAGTTTGGACTTTCCCACATGGAAATCAATGTTAAAGGACAAAGGTCTTCACAGTGACAGAAGGGTTTTTTTTGTGGAAGTTATTTAACGAACTGACAGACAGTTTATTTGAGATGTTTGTCTGTCCTGGTCTGTTCAGGATGAACTAACCAGGTTTGAAGGTGTTGTATATTGGGCTTTTTTCACCCCTTCATTCCGAATGGGTGTGTACATGCACGTCTATCCGAATGAGGATTGGACAAAACTACCCCTCTCGATCGGAAGGAAATTTCCTTCTGATCAGGCTGCATCGGATCAAAACATTCTGATTGACATGTTTACATGACGTATTTTTGTTCCGATTGGGTGTTTATTCCAATTAAATGTGAATTTTTTAGCTATATTTTTCTACATTTTTTCCAACCACACCTATTTTCAAGGTTCTTATTAATCAATAATTTGATCATTTCCTGACATCACGAGTTGTTGAAGAGTGAGACGCTGTTTGTGGCGTCAGCCCTAGTTAATGTAACATGTCCTACAGTACTGTTTTTAGTCTGAGGCTCTGATTGACTTGTTAAAATCCAAATATTGACATTCTTTTTATTCCAGTCAGCATAATTTCTCACGTTCATAATGCCTTTGATTCTCTATAAAATCATAAAATCTGAATATTAGACCTAAAAGTGAATGTTTAAAAAAACCTGCTTTTTGAAACAGACTCTCGATTCTTATTAAGTTTCACTTCTCAGTCATAACACTCATCAGTTGGTCCTTTTTATTTTTCTTCATTTCCCGTAACAAGCACAACCCCCAATCCCCCCACCCCCACTAAATTCCTCCTGTTAGGCTCAGATTGATTGATTTAGACATCTGAGTCACTTTCACATTTGTTTGGATGAACGCCTCTTGACTTGATTCAGAGAACACAAGTCCTGTTTACTGAGGGGAAACAGTTACACGTGTGAAGTGCGAAAGGCGTAAGCATCCGTAGTGAGTCAGCTGGGCCTGGTCTAGGTCAGCTGATCAGATGTTGACCTGAGATTTAAGCCCAAGGCGCCCCCATGTGGTGGGAGAGGACCACTGTGCGCTCTAGCAGCTCATTTCCAGGAAATGTTTTCAGTCGGTGGGCGGCTGCTGTGTGGGCTTAGCAAATTGAGGACAACTGTGTGAAAAATGTCAGTATTAGCAGCAGTTGTGCAGGGATCAGCTACGGTCCTGGTGGAAAAACAGAAGGTGGTGGTGGGAGGAGCCTGTGAGGTCTCTTTTAGTAATGAGATCAGGTTATTAGAGTCCAGATAAAATCTTTACAGGTGGTTTTAGGGGGTTTTGCTTGTCTTTATTTACTTGTAATATAGCTGCAGTAGATGGAAATTTCCACATCAGATTGTGTGGGTTGTGACAGTCATACAGATAACCAGCTGTGGATCTCTGAGTGTTTGAAGTCGAGAGACCTTTACAAAGGGAATCCACCTGTCGGTCTGTCTCTGCTTGGTGTGGTTAAATGGGTAGTTTTGGGAACCATGTACATTTATGGGATTTCTCTTTGTGTTGGTAAATATATTATCAGGTGCTAACCCTTCTTCTTCTTCTTCTTCTTCTTCTCTCTGTCTGTGTTTTTTCTTCAATCTCCCAGGAGCGCTTTGCTGAAATCTTCGGGCATGACGCAGCGGCTGAAAGCAGGAGGTCTCAGGAGAGTTTTAAGAAGTGGCTGCTGGTGGGGATGACCGTGTTCACGGCGGTGGTGGCAGGTTCACTGTTTGCTCAGAAACGCTTGTGAGAAGATGGCGTCCTCACTCTTTTCTCTTGTCATTCCTTCCATCCACTTTCCTCACTCCTCCAAGTTCAGTGAAGGGCCGGCTTGTGAGGTCAGAACTGCTGATGAAGTTACTCGCCTGTAACGTATGTCGAGGTGGACTGAGAACCGTTGAAGACGAAGGTTTTATCATCCGTGTTTTCACCTTAATAAACAGACACATTATCTCTTTGACTGAGCCGGTGGTTCCTTCTTTTCTGTTTTCCACTTATTTTATCATTTTTCTGTCCAGATTATTAACTTTTTTTTTCCTAAATGTTTGTTTTAGTTTTAACAAATTGTTGTCCAGCGCGCTCGTTCACTCAACAGCCTGAAACTGAATCACTGTGTTGTTTGGAGTGTTTGGTTTTGTTTGACCTTTCCACAGACAGCTTTGTATGTGCCATATGGAGCGTAAAAGTCCCCGACCCTCTCTGTAGTTTCCTGCCACCATCTTCATCACCTACATCATCATCATCCATCACTCCATTCACTGTTATTTGGGTTTTCTTCACCATTAAAATCTGTCTGCTCACACTCACCTGTGCTTCATTTCTACCTGGCCTGGAGTTGGTCTGTCAGTCTGCTTCCTGGATGTCAGACTGTCAGATAAGTTGTGGTTTGGATGAGCTCAGCGTTTACCACAAGTAGCTGAAGAAAGCAGCAAATACTGTAGCAACATACAACGTAACACCACCGGCTGTAAAAGGATCTTTGTGTTCATCTTAACACCTTTTCTCTTATTAGGAATGTTTGGACTTTTAAAAGCATTTTACAGAGTTATAATGTGTTTGTAATCAGAGTGACTTTGATTTAACAGTTTATCCTTGATTTATGCATAAAATCATCATGTTGAGGTTGAAGGTTCTGTGTTGGCCTCAGACAGGATCATTTCTTCACACGAGATTCACTCGTTCTGTGTTTACAGGGCATCACTCACATGTTCCCAGTTGGTTATGAAACCACTTGCTTTCCATAAATGTCAAATCAGACTTGAATTTTTAAATGTTAAAACTGTTCAAACCTGTTCCAACGTCTAAATCAGAATCTTATACCACAAAAACTCAAGTCTGCTAAATGGTAATTATTGTCTGCTTGAGTTGAAGTTTATGAACCTTCTATCTGTTCATTGTGATGACTTGTTGATAGAGTTGCTAATAATCTGTTATTTAAATTAAAAACGGCTGTAAAAGTTTGAACTTTTTAAACTTGAAGATTTAAATTTAAATACTTGTAATTAAAATTGACCTTGGGATCATTTTCAGTTATTAGATTGTAATAAAGTCTTTTGTGCTACAGTTTTTACACCGTCCCTCTCTTGCATCTTCCCCTTCATTGTGTCCTGTTTGTAGCCGTTACTCAGTCGTGACATTTATCAGTGATGCACTTCATGTTTTACGTTATCGTCACCATAAAGAGCCTCACGGCCTTTTGAAGATTTCATGTAGCAAACTGACAGAGCAGCTTTCATTCAGGAGACAAAGCCGATGCGTTTTTAGGTTTAATTTGATGAAGAAAATGTCACTCTGCCTGTTTGTCTGAAGCAACGCAGCAGCTGTCGATGGCTGCAGGACCGTGAAAGAAGAAACACTTTAATATGTGATAAATTCAAGTCCCCTCCTCCTCTGTCCTCCCCAGACACCTCCGATCTGTCAAATCTCCAGCCGTCTTTCCCTCCTCATCCAGCTCCTCCTCTTCCTCAGTCAGTCCCACGGCTGTCACCGCAGCTAGTCACGTATGTCAGTCACAGCTGGCCCCCCCGCTGCCTCTCAAACACACCTGAGCTCGCCTGCACACTGGGAAAACACACCAGGCGGCAGCAGGGGAAGGAGCTCCCTTAGTTACTGAACATCTCTTCATCTTTAATTTAGAGCTGCAGTCGCAGGAGTTTCACGCATCAACAACTGGCAGTTCATTTTATTTCACTGAGAAAATGTTTGTGTGTGAGGTGGGGTGCATGCGCTCATCTCTGGTCCCAGAATCTTCCAGCTGCTTCAGATTCCCATCCAAATGTTGGCTTCATAACAAAAAGATGTCTGAATGTGTTAAAGCTGCATGAAAATGCACAGCGCAGCTTCCAGGCAGGTGCTGTTTTCACATCCCATCTCTAAACTCGACCATGTGGAGCCACAATGAAAGAAAAAAACCTAAAAACATAAATCAGGATTTCCGTATGAAACATCGTGTCTCTAGAAACATCCTCATCCCTAACAGTCTCCTCCCCTTCCTTTTTAATCCATTTCTGATACTTTTGTCCTCATGAATCCCACGAATCTCTCTCTCTCTCTACAGAACAAATATTCCTCCAAATATATAAATAAGGACTCAATATTGATCTAAATGCTTTTGTCTTGAGCATCATCTTATTAGCTCTCATACATTCCAGTACAGTATATTTATATATCTATTTTTCTAGTGTTACGCTCCATTATGAAGCTGCTCCTTTGTTTTTTTATTTCATTTGTCTGGGCTCTAACTTCAGCTGTGTGTGTGTGTGTGTGTGTGTGTGTGTGTGTGTGCATATGTGAGAGCGTGTGTGTATCAGGCAACACGTATTTGAAGGAGGCACATATGAAGGAAGTGTGGCAGCATTGGCACGACCCTATATATCTATATATATGCTTGTTATTTAAACAGATTAGATTAGTGAGTTAGTTTAGTGGCATATTTAAAGGAAAAAAAACAGAACTAATGGCTTTTAAACTTAATTTATATTTGATGTCAAAAGCATATTTGTGCCCCTTCAAATGGCCTTAAACTTCACCTCTGCATCAACGAGCATCTTCACCTGTTTGTTTTGGGTTTTAGGATACATCATAGGAAGAGGGTATTTTTAAAAAGGATTAAAAGTCTCTGTTTTTGTTCATGTTGGGTAAAAAAAATCTGATTGTAAACATGTTCAGTCTGTTTGTCTTTAGAATGCCGTTGTAAAATTTTAGATAACACTGAATCCAATAAAGCCCATGTTGGAAGATGTTCTGAGTCGCTTTCTTTTTTAATAACAAAGAGTTTATTAAAAATGATGCTGTGAGCAACTAAAAAACGGCCAGAAGAAAGTTTATTTTATGCCCCGGATGACGTCACAGCGGAAAAGAAGAAATTAAGAACATATTTTTTTAAAAAGTGAACCGTGATGTAATGAGGACATTCAGAGTTTGAGCCTGCAGCAGTTTCACAGTGTTCTTTCCTCGTGTCACATTTACAGCCCGCAGACTCACTCAGTTCATTCAACAGAGCAGAGAAACAGGCCGTCATGTGTACGGAGTTACTGAAATAAAAGGAATAGAATTTAAATAAATGTTTTTTTACAATAACTAAAGAGAAACTGGAATGACCTCAGACATGTTGGAAAAATCACAAATATATTGAACTGTTCGTTTTATCAGATCTGATATAAATTTTTTGATATTCAGGGCCGGATGTGGATGTTCTTTACAACGTCTGGGACATTTTAGAAAATAAATGTAGAAATTGGATTATTTTAAGAACCAAATGAGAGATTCATTTCAAACAGATGGAAGAGTTTCAATGGCAGTCAGAGAATATTTGATAATTGATTCGCTTCTTTGAGCTTTAGAGTATCATGAATCACTGGACAGATTCAAATGAAAGTAGAGAAAGTAAATGTATGTACATCCAAACTCACTGATGCAGACTCAGCACAAAAATGTCCACACAGTCTGTGTAACGTCATGTGACATGATGTGAAACAAACTCCTGTAATGAACGCTAACACTTAATGTTTTCATGTTGTTGCAGGTGACGTATGAACACAGTTAATATTATAATGTAACTTTAGAACATGGCCTGCACATAACATCCAACATTATAATAAACTCAGGCTGTTATTAATAAAACTTTTGTTTAAAGAAATATTGGATGTGTGCAGAATGTTAATGATTAAAGGAATGTGAAGAAGTTTCTGAGCCTGAATTAACAGGTTGAAAGTCTGATGAGGACGTCGGTTATTCCTGCAGATGCTTCTGCATCTTCAGTAAACTGGCAAAAGCTTTAAAGATTCCAGCATTCCTGAAGTGTTGCAGGCCTGAAGTAAAAGAATCAATATCATCAAATGAGATGCAACAAATATTTTGGGTTGATATTGTCTGAAATAAAAAATCAAACTAAATGTTAGATTACAGCTTTTCTGACTGTTTTTTTAACACAACATTCCAACTTTTGATTCTACAGCTCCTAAAAACAAGTTGGACGCAGGTAAAAGAAATCTTTTATTACATGAGAACGGCCACAGTCATGTGACAGAAGGCTGCAGTGGTTACAGAGGAGACACAAACTGAAATCACAGAAGCTGATGAGGAATTAACTCTTTAACAAACAGGTATCATCTGATACGTTTCAGCTTCAGAGTGGAAACACCATCCACCTCAGCTCCAGTTTGTTTACTTCCACTGGTCCTTCTCATAGTCCCACTTGGCGGAGAAGCCCTGGACCGGGTTGATCCTCATGTCCAACATCCTCTTGAGCTGCATGGCCTGCCAGTCTTCATCAAACGTTCTGGGTTGTGGAGGATAAACTGGAGAAAACAAGGAGCAGGTAAACTTCAATGTTACAGGTCGTCTTTAATTGAATAAGTTGTGTAGATAATGTTACCGTAGATTCTCTGCCACCAAACCACCAGACCAGTGAAGCCCAGGAAGAAGAAGATGCCACCGACGACAGTTTTCCACTCTGAGGTCGGCTGCTTCATCTCTGCGTAAGTCTGACAGAACATGAGACGATACACTGGAAGAAGGACGAGCAGGAAAGACACTTCAGAACCACTAAAAGAACCAAATAAACATGTTGAACATCGAAATCATAAATGAGCTAAAATTCCTTGTTTTTTTTGGGACTCAGCTGTTAAGAGCTTTTCAGATGGGAGAATAAATATACACAGAAAACACAACAATCATCGCAAAATTTACCAATAATTGAATTAATTCAAACTATGTAAAAGGATTTCTTAAACAACTGCTGTAGATAAAAAAAGGCTAAACAAGATAAAACCAGTTAAAATGATTAAAACTAGATGGAGGGTGTAAAGTCTTTTTTACTTGTTTCCTGGTTCTGCAGGTAAGTTATTGTTACACATTATTAGAGTTTTGTGATTTAGGAAAACTTGCAGGAAGATTTGTGTTGCTTCCTCTCTGAACTTTAAAAAATAAGACGTCTTCTCAGAACTGAACTTTTTCGGTTGCTGCACACACTTATTCTTATATGTTTGACATGTAAAGTGCTTTTTGTTTTACTTATAAGCAGATTTGGAATTTTTTCAACTTCTAACTAAAAACAAACACTGATCACATGAAACTGGTTTAACATGATGGGGAAATGAAATTGTTTGGAGAACAGATCCTGTGATAAGAACCTGTTACTGTGGGAAAATCTTGAAAATTCACCTTGAAAGTCTTTAAAACTTTTGATTTTAAAAGGTGTAAAAACCCTGAAACTCACAGGCAATCTTCTCCTCTTTGGTCAGCTGATTCCAGGATCCTTTCTCCTTCTGTTTCAGACTCTTGTCAGCATCAGTCAGAACATCCTTGTAGGGTTTGTCAGGCAGAGGGATGTCCAAACGGTCACTGTACATTGGCCGAGACATGTCCACTGTCTCTGACACCTCTGTGGGTTCAGACAGGAAGTGACATTTTATAAGTCCAGTAACAAGGAAATAACCTTTCAACCTTTTAGAACACATCTCCACTCGTTCTGTGGAACATGAATCTATGTGGTGCAACAGCACCACCTGCTGGTGGAATTGACTACACCTCCAGCAGAAATAAGTAATTACAGTCACTAAAAGTACTCAGACAGGTTGATTTAAATGTAACAATTTAAAATACTTAACTTTTAAAACAGCTTTATTCAGTTTTAATTAATGTACAAACAACTGCTGCAGATAAAGATGCTCTAAAAGATATTCATCACAGGGGGTCCAAAGAATGTCCGTAAATAGCATTTACAAATATATAGAAGTAAAATTTCACATTCATGTTCCTAAATAGGTCATGTTTCTGTCACAATATTTTATGTAATAATTAATTAATTAATCAGAAAAGAGTACCTTTCAGTAAAAAAAGTTAGAGAACAAATTATTTTTAGCTTTTTCTGCTTTTTCTACTCAGGTGCAGTTTTATACACTATAAACACATAATGTAAGTCTAAAGAGAATTTTGTGGTGGAATATTAATATTTTGATGTCGGATAATATGTTAAGTAAATTGGGAGTGAGGAAACATTACTACGATTGATCATCAGTTCATAGTGAGAAATATTTCTGATACATCCTGCATTCTTATTAAAAAAAGTAGAAAAGGGTAAATGTTGCAGGGAAAATGCATAATAATAATAATAATGTTACCGTGACCATGGCTCGCCATCCTCACACTGCCGGTGGTCGTCATGGCTGCGGCCCGTCTGGCTAAAAGACATCCCACCTGAGCTGTAGTCAGGCGCAGCATCTGGACACAGATAGTTTTATTTTGAAAGTATCAAATACATTTTGTTTTTGCAACTACTTTCACAGCTTTTGTTTTATTGATCTGCTTCTAAGGGAGAAAAAACATTTAAATTAATGACTTTCAGGTAAGATTTGTTCAGTTTGAACATTTTGAAACATGTTTTGGGAACAAACGTCACTTTATCTGATAAGTTTGTTAACTGGTTCCAGGTCAGCTGATGTCTACCTGATCAGTAAAGCTCACATATGTGTGATTATTTCATTAAAAAGTAAATAATGTTCAGTGGAACAAACACACGTAAGCACAATTTTCTGTTCATGAAATTTGAACTGAAAAGCAGCATAAAATAACAACTAGTAAAGATAAGAATGAAAGTCATCACATGCTGCAGCACAGCAGTTGTATTCAGTGACTCTTTTTAAATGGGGACATTTAATCTCTGCTGGTTGTTAGTTAACAGCTGTTAACTGTAATGTGCAGCATCTCATTAAGAGCTTTGAAAACGCGTCCTGGATTGACACCAAAGCTCTTCCTTTCCTGTCAGAACATCTTCTTATCCTCTACATTTAATCCCACGTGACAAAAAAATAAACACAGCAAATAAAATTCAACTTTGTAACTTACTACAGGATTTTTATTGACAAGTTTATGATAATATTCTGTTTTTGTAGCTGATGCTGCACAGAAACACTTTGAAGTCTGGGTGATGTTCACCAGGATACAGATCTGTGTTTCTGTGTTATTACACTCAACACACCAGAGGATGGAACCTTTGCCATTTCTATCTCTCACATGACTTTAATCTTTTTAAACACCGACCCAGTTACCGCTATGATTCAACTGGAAGTCAGTTTTAGAACTTAATTCAGGTAAATCAGTTTTTAAACTCTTATTTAATGACAAACTTTCTCACCGTTTTATTTTGGATCTTTTTAATACATTAAAACACTGTTTGCGTCATGAGGAATACCAGCAAGCCTTCCTGTTTACATTTCCACGCAGCTGTTTGATCTTTGCACTGACAAAAATCTCAACAAACTGTATAAAGAGGCTGAGCAGGACCACATACTGCACAGCAGTATCTATTCTGTGAATAGAACGTCAGATTTTAAAGACTTTTTCATCGTTAGAGATGATTTTACCTTCCTAGAATAACAAACTTAAAAAATCTCCCATTTCAGTATGTGAGCCAATCTTTTCTGCACGTCCACTGCTTTACATGTCCATTAGGGATTCAAGAGAGTCAGTGTGGGAAGGGGGGGTGGGAGGGGGATCTAATTCTAGATCTAACTCCTTAAGTTCTCCTCCATCTGTTTATTTTGACTTGCCAAAAACAGATACTCACATTAGTCGCTAGATTCAAAAGATGGAGCAGTAAAAGACCAGATCTTGTGGAGAAACGTCTGTTTCTTCTTTCTCGTCGCTCCTTCGAACACTGAGCAGGAATCAACTGGTGGGCGGGCGACAAGAACTGCATGAAAGGAAGAGGGAGAACGATGGAGGAGGGGAGAGAGGGAGCCTAGAAGGGGGGAGAGATCCAACTTGGACAAATAAATAATCAAGCAGAGCATGTGAAAGGGCTCATAGAGTGAGCGAGAGTGAGCGAGAAAGAAAGAGAGAGAGAGGCCTCTTAGCTTTGAACAGAAAAAAAACAATGGCACTTTGTCTTATAGAGCTGATGCTGGTCGAGGTCCTTCAGCTGTAGTTTCAGACAGGCAAAGAGGAGGAGCAGAATGTGTGTTTGAATCATGAGGTGCATTAAAATGGAACATGTTGTCAGAATTTTATCTAAAACTCGATAAGTGCTGCAGGAATCGTGTGTTTTTATCTCCATGGCTGTTTGGCAGTCAGCGCTCCGCTGCTACAGACAGGAGAGGTTAAATAAGGACAGGTTTGTTCTTCATGACCTCTCAACCAGAACAGCAACTCACATGAACCTTAGAACATATTTAATCTGAGCATTCTGCTACACTTACACTGTGTAACTGCACAGGTGGGAAAAAATCCTAAAACAAAGCCAAACACACATTCTCTATTTTGTAGGTTTGCTGTTATGTATTAAATATCATGATAATTTTCTTAAATGTTTGTTTAATTGGTCAGAGTTTTGGGTTGTGTAATGAACCTTGTTTAGTTTGCAGGCTGCAAATTTACCTGCTTCCATCTGCCAACTCAGGGCAAAGTATTAGGAGAGTTTTCCAATCAGCTGATGGAGCCTGCAGTGCTTCATTCATCCATCTATTCAGTTTATTTACCCTCTTAATCCTGTACCGGTTCATGGGAGCAGGTGTTTATCATCAGGTAAGAGGCGGGGTTACACCTGGACAGGCTGCCAGTCCATCACACTCACACTGCAGACTAATGTAGAATCACAACTTTAACCAAACATACATGTCTTTGGTGAGAATAAACCAGACTACTTAGAAGAAACATGCATACACAGGAGAACATGCAACATGCAAACGCCATGCAGACAGTCAGTGTTCACCAGCTGCATCATCATTATACCAGACAACTGTTACAGACCCCCCACCCCCCCGTCTGTGGGACCACCAAAACACTGGGATGAAAAATGCAAATAAAATTACATTTATTTTTAACTAGTTTCAGATTTATTTTGTACTCTACATCTAGAGCAGCACTGTGGTGCAGGTGGTTGCACTGCTTACAGAAAGAAGGTCCTGGGTTCAAAACCAGCCAGGACCTTTATGCATGGAGTTTGTATGTTCTTCCCGTGCATGTGCATCTCCAGTTTCCTCCTACAGACCGAAAACATGCGCAAGGTTAATTGGTAGTGTGTGAGTGGTTGTCCGTTTCTATGAGTCTCTGTGATGGACTAGTCACCTGTCCAGGTGTAGCCCCGCCTCTCACCCAATGACAGCTGGAGATAGACACCAGCTCCACTGAACAGGACTCGCTGACTGAGTCGTGACTTTACGTCTATGATTTACAACCCGGACCGGCAGAAGAATAAAACAGAGTGTTGGTGTGATTTTCAACATCTTTTTTTATTGCTTTATGTTTTGTTATTGTTATAGTTTTTAGTATTTTTTCTTTTTTTTTAATTTGTTCTGTATCATGTTTGTTTAACAGTATGTTCATGCATTTGTCTCCATCATGTGGTCATGTCTTCACTCTTGTCATGTTTCCTGTCTTCCACGTTCTCTCTCCAGTCCAGTCCAGTCCTCCAGTCACGGCACGTGACTGTGGTGCTTGTTTTGGGATTATTTGAGTGCTGAAAAACAAACAAGCAGATTTTTTTAGTAAATAAATAATAAAGAGTTAAATAAATAACCAAATGGACGTGTTGCTTTAACCACTTGTGTCCACCAGATGGCAGCATCACTTCAACATTTGGAGGTAGATGCTTCTAAATTCAGCAGATGGAAAATATAAAGGAAACAATTTGTCAGTTAAAGTTGAAAAAAGTATCAAGTTGTTGTCTGACTGTAACTGGTTCATGTGTTTACTTTCAATGTTTCTTCTTCTGTTATCTTTATGTTTCAGACATAAAAATAATTTAGAACCTTTATCCAGGATTTTATTAAATTTTTTGAATGATGTTGTAATAAATTGACTGTCCATTTTGGGTCACAATCATAATCGTATTCCTTATATTCTGAGGTTGTTGTTAGTTGCTCTGTTGTTCAGAGAAAGATCAATAAATCTGCTTGAAGTTATTAAAAATTAAACATGTTTGAATCATGTTTTGATCATTTAAGTTTAAAAACTCCTGGCCACAGTGGAGAGGTAAAGTTCACCTCAAAACGTTTTGCCTGGCCTGTTTTTCTGCTTGAACATAATGGTTAGTGCACATGCAACAGTGAACGTGCCAGAAAGCTGTCAGTGTTTGTATTTGGCCCACATATGCAGCAAAACCAGTCGGGTATCAGCTTTCTGCTCTGGAAAAATGATCTGAAACCAAACGCACCCTCAACACGTGTTTTAAAAAGCAAATTAAAGCAAAAGAGCATTAAACTTAATAAACTGCATTTATCTCTTCTGATCATTTATGAAAGCATCCATCAAACGAGACAGCAGCTGATGGTACAAAGCAAACACAATAGGGTACGCGTCCCTGATTCATTTATGGAAATTAGATGAGGAGCGTGACGGTGCAGATATCCAGAGACACACCACCTCATTCCCCCTCCACCACACACTCTCTGCTTCATCTCCTCAGGGGGTTCACCCCACTTTAACCCCCAGCCACACTCCACCATCCCATTAGAACTAGAGGTGTGGCTCCAGGTCTCTTAAGGAAACATTTGTCACTTCTCTCACTTTAGATTCAAAAGTAAAGCAGTTTAATGTGAGATCCAAACGGAGGATATCAGCTGTTTGTAATCTTTATATTTGAAATGAACACATAATGTTAGAATGAATTCAGTTCCTGCAGGAACAAACATTAGATCTGCTGATGATACACGTCTTATAATTTTCTGTTTGATCTCATCTGTCTCCTGTGTTGATTCATATTCCTCGACATGACAGTACCAGACTGTCACCAGAACGCGTGTACAACAAAACATTAATAATTCTAACTTTGCAAATGTAGGTCAGAGAAAGCCCAATCCCACTGTGATGTGTGTGTGTGTGTGTGTTATCAGATCTTGACCTTGTGCTGTGTAAAATCAGACTCATGTCTGGTTTAATACGTCACTTTTTAACCTCAGCATGTTCGGGCTTGTTGTGGTTGGCCTTGTTTCTCTTTAAAACTTGTCTGGACCTTGGTAGGGTTTACCAGTGTGTGTTGCCATGGGAAGCACGTGACCCATCCTTGAGGCATTTTGTGTGACTGGATCACGCTCACGTCGGCTCCATGCTAAAGATACTGCTCTTCTTATTTCCTTCTCCTGAAGGTTCTTCCACTATTTGCTTTGTGTTGCATTAAAGGGCCGTGTGTTCTCTCTTCCCTTGTTGGCATCTTCTCAAAACAAACATTTAAAGCTGAAGGTTGACATGGGCTGGCAAGCAACCCAAAATACAGACACATCAATAATGGTAGCAAAATACACACCTGAACCAGATTTTTAAATAATCTGGAGGACATACAGAAGTTTATTCTGCATGTGGTTTGTTGCTGGATCTGTTGGTGATAAAAAGTGTAAAATGCATTTGCAATTACTTCTGAGTGTTGGACATTCTCAGAATATCTTCTGTTGAAGTAGCCTAGAGACCTACCTGAACCCAGACAGAGCCAGCAGACACCTTCACATATCCAGTCATGTCATCAGATCTTTGTGTTGGAAGCCGGGAGACTCTGGACGTCATCAGAAGGTCACATACACACCAACATGCATGTTTAAGGTCTGAGGGAGAAAAAAAGTCCTGGTTAAGTTTCAAATCTGCAACCTATATGTGGTGACACAACAGTGCTGAACAACTGCTCCATCATGCAACTTTCTAAAGACTGATTCTAGATTCTAAATTGGGTCGAGGTATGTGAGTGCGAATGTTGTCTGTGTGTTAGTCCTGCGATGGACTGGGAACGTGTCCAAGATGCTCCCACCTCCTGCTTTAAATAAGGCCTCCAACTCTGAATAGAATCAAACGTTACGTATGAGTGGCCGACAAGAGAAACACCAACATGTGACTGGAAACACACACGTATTCATAACAGGCTTCATCACTTTTGTTATGTTCTGTTTTCCTTATCTGTATCTTTGTTATGTAGTAACATTTAAAAATCCTTCATCTATTCAATTTATTAAGTTTATTTAAATAGTGCCAATTCAAAAGTGATCCCATGGTCCTTTACAGAAACAACAAGTCCAGTTAACATCGAAGACAACATTTGTTATGAGAAGCTCTTACAGCACCAGAACCACAAAACAGCCCAGTCCTTAAAAACTGAAAGTGAATCCCATGTTGAAAAATCATTTAAGTAAAACATTGAATAAACTGCAGATCCTCTTTTGTTTTGTGAGTTGGTGCAGAACTACAAGAGACAAACAGGGATATAAAATTACTAA
Source organism: Pachypanchax playfairii (assembly GCA_006937955.1). Classification (NCBI taxonomy): domain Eukaryota; kingdom Metazoa; phylum Chordata; class Actinopteri; order Cyprinodontiformes; family Aplocheilidae; genus Pachypanchax; species Pachypanchax playfairii. The sequence goes on along the minus strand of SSNP01000025.1, from coordinate 2,870,894 downwards.
AAATAAAAAAACACAATCCAGAATGTCACAATAATAAACGGGTTTCCCTTGGAGATGAACAGCATAATATAAACAGAGTTAATAGCAAATGATTAAAAGACCAAAGAAAATCTGGGACCATTAATAATGAGAGAAGATAAAACTACCAAAGGGAAGTTGTATCAGTGAGACAGTAAGAAACTGCAACTGGAAACAGACACAAGTAACACGACTAATAACCGAAGATAATACGATCTCAGTACAGCCATAAATTGAAATGCACTGGCTCATTCATTTATACTTTTGATTGATCTGATTAGTCAGATCTTCACCTTGGACTCAGACTGTGTTGCTGAAATTCTTATTTATGAAACAGAAATTAAGACAACCCCCTAACGGTGCATATTTATCTCTGCTTGTTACCAGTCAGCTGCAGGAGCTTCCTACTGCTCCCTTGACATCATTGCTTGAGAAGATGCACTCAGTAGCAAACAGAATTCCACAGCTGCTGTACTGACACTCCAAGCCTCTGATGGACTCTGGTAATCCGTACGTGAAGCCTCATATTCACACGAAACGAACTGCTTCCTGTCTGTGGACTGATTTATTACCTCTTATGTTTTACACAGAGGAAACAATCACAAGTCCTCTCCAAGACCATAAAACCTACAAGGATCGGATGAATTCCTAAAATCAGAAAGATTGCACAGCAGAATCAGTTTTATCTTAAATCTGAAAGTCTTCATTTAAATGTTGCCCCAGTTGTAGCAGCTTGAAACCTTTTCATTCGTTTTTTAATCCCTGAACAGTTGTTTAATTTACAGGCAGTAACACTTGTTTTTACCCACTCTGGCATGAACATGAGGTTCAGCTGAGGCCCGTTCAGCGACACGCCGTGGCACACATCCTGATCACCAAATCATCTTGTATCTGACCGTTCAGCCGATGAAAGACTTCCACTGTTTGTTTTTCTGATGCTGACCTGGATTAATTGTCCAGTCAGCAGTGAGGATTCTCTTCTTTGTTTTCTCTCTCATACTCTGATTTTGTCTGTCTCCCACACTCCTCCTCTCAGCTCCTCCTCTCCGAGTCTGTTTCTACAGTAAAGGGCTGGCGTGGTGTGATAACATTGTCTGTGTAGGATTAGCATTGAAATATTTCTGCAGGGCATGATGCATCACCCACAGCATGTGCTTTTAATATTTGCTGTGATGAGGGATTGTAGAATGACTTGCTATGGGAATGAAGAGGCAGAGGTTTCTGTTTACACAGTTTATTCTTCTCCTCTTGTGCAGCCATGACCCTAAACAGCCTCTTGTATTTATATGTGGTAACAAAACCTGTAAACAGCTTATGTCCTGCTGAATGAGACAATAAGACAATAAGAAAGAGACATTCTTACATAACAGAGTAAATTATTACAAACTTTTTAGACACATGATGAGTTCATGACTCAGATCTAAAAAGAACAAACACTTGAAACGTTTCCACCAATATTTTTTTTTTTTTTTTTTTTTTTTTTTTTTTTTA
>SSNP01000025.1:2821152-2869375 GCA_006937955.1 Pachypanchax playfairii | reverse complement strand
TTTTTTTTTTTTTTTTTTTTTTTTTTTTTTTGAATAAAGAGAAACAGAATTGATGCTTGAAACAGCTGAGCAGATTTAGATTCCACTAAAAGCAAATTAGTTTATTTTCAGGGGTTTTCGTTCCTGTTAGTATTCTTGTGAGGTTGTATCAAGCTCTTTGTGTTGATTGGTTACCATGGTGATTGGTTTTGTCAATGTCCTGAAAGCTGTAGGCTTTCCTCTGTGTGTCAGGAAATCTTCAGTTCCCATGATGGATTACCTGTGGGCACAAAACCGGGTCCTGACCCAGTGAGGTTCCCATCTACTCAGTGATTAACTTAATGCCAATTAATGTACCCAACTTTGTTCTCCAGGGACATTTCTGTGCATTTTGTTAAGAGACACGTAAATTAGGACCAAAAGTGAATGTGGATTCTGGATCCTGTTCCGTTTAGGAACCCACAACTGCAAAAACAGATATTTTGAAAAATGCTTGTGTTGTTTAAAAGACACAGTACTACAAAAACCCCATGTGTTGAACACAACCTCACAAACTCTCATTTGATTTCACATGCACAGAATCTTAAATTTACTCTGTTTATAAAGATTCACGATGAGCTATTATTACAGCTAATATCTGCAGAATATGAAGATCAGTCTGAGGAAACAAGCTGCAGCTTGAACTACTTCAGATTACTGTTTACATGTTATTTTACTATCTGGAAGTAAAGATTTACACTCAGGAGTGTTTCTGGATTAAATCCCAGACACGTTATAAACAACTCCAAAATAAATACAAGTCCATTAACACAATCGGTCATCCTGCAGCTCTGCACACATCCCGTCATGTTTTCCTGTCAAGTTTACACACCATTGTGTAGTTGTCACTGCAACACTAACATTAACATGTGCACAAGAACACTTTCTGTCAGAAACCACCTAGGAAATAAATCCTGGATACTAACCAGACGACCTGCAGAGAGAAAAATATGAACTCTTCCTTGTCGATATGTTCTGATTTCCTCCAACATGTTGCAGAGTTCTTGCTTCATATCAAACCCTCAGTGATGAAATATATCAGACTCAACTCAACACAGAGACACAATATGACAGAGTGAAGCTTGCACAAATGTCCTTAAATTATCTTTACAAATACTGAAAAAACTTCATCAACAGATTCTAAATTGTTAAATAAAAGGACTGTAAGTTGCTGGATGCCAAAATCTTTAATCCTTTTTGTGTTTCTCAAATTAACAAATCACAAATTTAACATTTAAATACATCAAAATATAATAAGCAACCACCGTGGACGCCTACACAGTCAACAGGTGAAGAAACCAAGATCAGACAGAAAAGACAATGACCTAAAGCTTTAGCTCGTGTTTGACCCATCATGCAACAGGTGAGCCTCTCTCAGGTGGTGAGTCGCAGCTCTGAATGCTACTACAATAACTCTCAGTTTGGGGAACTATCTGAGGTCACGTGTTCAATCCTGAAGGCAGGCAGCTTCATACAAGCACCAACCCAGGAGTGAAACAGATAAAACATTCTGGCAGCAAGACACTTAAATACTAGGAGTTATATATTTGTTAATATTTTTAACTGGACTACAGGTGCAGGTCTTTATTCTTCTGCATATGATTTGTTTCTCATTTTGAACATAAATTTTCATACTCACTCCTCTGCATCATTTTATTTATGGAGGCTCATTGCAAACATGGAAGAAGAATGTAGAAGACTTCTGTTCTCCTTTAAGCAGCATTTTACAGTATTTACTCTGGAGGTTGAGCAGACAAACTGCTATCAAACAGCAGAGATTCAAAATATGTATATATTAATTTAATGACTATAATTTATGTATTTGTTGACAAACACATCTCAAACAATGTGTCACATCTGATTTACCTGATTGAACTTCTGCTTCTTTTCCCTCTTAACGCACCTTCTTCCACCAGCAAAGGTCAATTATGCTCAATTTATTATTCATTTTCATAAGATTCATAATTCATGCCTTGGTGAAGTGCCTCTACATAAAGTTCTGAGTCCTCAGGGTTTCCATGCTGCTGCAGTCGTGCACGTGCTGCACTCGGTGTCCTAGATTAGGAACACCGACGGGGGTCTGGCACTGGAGATACTGTGGGAATGATGGGCTTTGGTTTGAATGAAAGATGGATTTAGATTTTTTTTTCGGTAGGAGGCAGAGATTCTGACAAACAAAGGATGAGAACATCAATGTGACAAAAAAATATTGTTTCAGAAGATGATTTTTACTCCAGTCACCAAAAACATGCATGTTTTTTATTTATGCTTGTGTTGAATGTTGTGGCGCTGTGAAAATAACTGCTATTTTAAATAATTTATACAGGGATCTTATTAAAACACCTACTGTATGTTATAATTCCAAGTCTACGAATCTCTGGTCTGAGAACAGTTCAAGGTAACTTCTATTAACATTTTACTGCTTCCACTTCTTACATTGAGTTAATGAAAGGGTTTAGATGTACCAGTAAAACTCAAAATAAATAGCTTTCTCATTTAATCTCAGTAAAACTAGAATCATAAAGTGACAGAAGAGCTTATGTAAAGGCTGTGCACCTTTGTTGCATGAAACAAGCTCATCCGTTGCAGTTTCTCATCCTGTTAAAGTTCCTTAAATGAAACACCTGCCCTGCTTCCTTTTCAACATCACTTTTCACCTCATAAAATATGAATTTACAGGACTACACTAAGCCCACTTAAAATACCGGTTTTGCTATTCTCCCAGAGGAAGGAGATTAGTGCAGTGTTATGGAAATTTGTGAGTGGAGCATTTTACATTTTCAGAGTTTGCTAATGGCAGCTTCCTGTCTGCTCCGTAGAAACAAAGAGAAGTTGTGTGACCTGCTTTTCTTTAATTACATAAAACCAGTTGAAGCAGCACTTTTCTAAGACAAACAGAAAACTTTGAAACATGTAAAGGCAAAGCTAGAGATGGATGCGGCGGATAGGAAAAGGGAGCATTATTATGAATAAATCTCATATCCTGAATCTGTGTGTCCAGACATTTTTTTGTTCCTCCCGTGCTCTGACCTTAATTTTACAGTTAAACTGGACTGAATCTTTTTATATGTCACATCTAAATCCATGAGATGTCGTGTCAAAGTGTGTGTGTATGTGTGTGTGTGTGTGTGTGTGTGTGTGTGTGTGTGGGTTTGTATTTCTGACCTCCTGGGGACCAGTTTCCTGACTTTTACTATCTTTCTGGGGTCCGAAGGTTCTTGTGGGGACCGAAGCCTGGTCCCCATGGGGGGGAATCCCCTTTTTAGGGTTAGGGGTTAGGTTTATAGGTATGGTGTGAATAGAGTTTTAGTTAGTCTTAGGGTTAGTTATAGATCAGTAATGGTTAAGGTTAGGAAAAGGGTTTGGGTTAGGTATAAATCTAGTTACTAAAATCAATGGAAGTCAATGGACGGTCCCCATAAGGATACCAAAACACACTTGTGTGTGTGTGTGTGTGTGTGTGTGTGTGGGTTTGTATTTCTGACCTCCTGGGGACCAGTTTCCTGACTTTTACTATCTTTCTGGGGTCCGAAGGTTCTTGTGGGGACCGAAGCCTGGTCCCCATGGGGGGGAATCCCCTTTTTAGGGTTAGGGGTTAGGTTTATAGGTATGGTGTGAATAGAGTTTTAGTTAGTCTTAGGGTTAGTTATAGATCAGTAATGGTTAAGGTTAGGAAAAGGGTTTGGGTTAGGTATAAATCTAGTTACTAAAATCAATGGAAGTCAATGGACGGTCCCCATAAGGATACCAAAACACACTTGTGTGTGTATGTGTGTGTGTGTGTGTGTGTGTGTGTGTGTGTGTGGGTTTGTATTTCTGACCTCCTGGGGACCAGTTTCCTGACTTTTACTATCTTTCTGGGGTCCGAAGGTTCTTGTGGGGACCGAAGCCTGGTCCCCATGGGGGGGAATCCCCTTTTTAGGGTTAGGGGTTAGGTTTATAGGTATGGTGTGAATAGAGTTTTAGTTAGTCTTAGGGTTAGTTATAGATCAGTAATGGTTAAGGTTAGGAAAAGGGTTTGGGTTAGGTATAAATCTAGTTACTAAAATCAATGGAAGTCAATGGACGGTCCCCATAAGGATACCAAAACACACTTGTGTGTGTGTGTGTGTGTGTGTGTGTGTGTGTATTTCTGACCTCCTGGGGACCAGTTTCCTGACTTTTACTATCTTTCTGGGGTCCGAAGGTTCTTGTGGGGACCGAAGCCTGGTCCCCATGGGGGGGAATCCCCTTTTTAGGGTTAGGGGTTAGGTTTATAGGTATGGTGTGAATAGAGTTTTAGTTAGTCTTAGGGTTAGTTATAGATCAGTAATGGTTAAGGTTAGGAAAAGGGTTTGGGTTAGGTATAAATCTAGTTACTAAAATCAATGGAAGTCAATGGACGGTCCCCATAAGGATACCAAAACACACTTGTGTGTGTGTGTGTGTGTGTGTGTGTGTGTGTGTGTGTGTGTGTGGCAAAAGCCTACAGAGACCGTTATGAGTGGTCGGACCAAACTCGCTGCCATTTTTAATCATGTCATAATAACACTGTCACTAGTGACGGAGCGGGACTCAGAACAAAGGAACCCAACACATGCAGGGCTGACCTATGACCTAATGCAATGATGCACCCATCCGTTCCCGCCCTTCATCCTGCCAGCCTTTCCTCCTCCTCCCGTCATCTTCCAGCTTCTCTTTGGGGGGGGGGGGCTCATCACTTGCTTGTATGGAAGAGTGGAGCAGCAGCTGGTTGTCTGCAAAAAAGCAGAAATGATAGACAGATTACAGAGAAAGGAACATTGATCTTCCTCATAAGTTTTATTTAACTGCTTAGATTTACATTATTGTCAATTGGCAGAAACCCACTAACAAGCACTTTGTGTATCTGATTAATCATTATATCTATCAGAAAGATACGTTTGTTTTAAATAGGACACCTCTCAACTTGTATGCAGACGATGCTGTAACTTACATATATTTTGATAGTTACATAATAATTTTGAAACACTGTTTCATGTTACATCATAATTAAAGCAGAAGTGTTTAAACAAACTCCATGTTTTTTACTAAGTGGCCCATCCATCCATCCGTCCGTCCGTCCGTCCGTCCATCCATCCATCCATCCATCCATCCATCCATCCATCCATCCATCCATCCATCCATCCATCCATCCATCCATCCATCCATCCATCCATCCATCCATCCATCCATACTGCTGCTTTTACCAGTTAAACTCTCAGCTAAATAGAATTTACCTAAGAGGCAAGAAAAAATATATTAATAAGTATTTCCCTACTTGTTTAATTTTCCAGTCAAGATTTTGCTTTTATTTTTCTCTCCTTTCAACATTTCAGCTTTTTTTTTTTTTGCGTTTCTTTATGCTAGTTGATTTGAATGTGAAGTCCCACGGGTGTCTGAGTTGTCCCAGAGGGAACCTGCTGCCAAACTCTTTTAAATCACCATCTGTCTCAACACTCAGATCACCTGACCTAAAACCGTCACCGTGACCTTTTACCTCTCCACCCCCACACGTGCTTGCTGGCCTCTTACACGCACACAGACAAACACAACACAGCACAGAAGGCCACTGTTTGAGTTAAAGGAAAAAGATTTGACATCAGGATTCAATCTGTTTTAAAGTAGATCAAAAAAATCACAACTTCCTTTTATAAGTTTAGTATTTACTTGTATGTTCCTTAGGAGCATCAGCAAAACTAAAAAGGGCATATGCATCTATTTCCTCTCTGTTTATGAGACTTTTCTTTGTTCCTAAAAAGCTGAGAAGAATTTAATGTGTTGTAGTATATAAGAAACAAAGAGCTGTATATCTGTCCTGAGACAGACATCAGTTCTTTTCACAGCCATTCATTTTATAGAAATACATTGTTTTTGAATCAGTTTATCTTTAACAGGGAAATTATTATTCATGTTTGTTAAATTGTTTTTTTTAGAGGTAGATGAAGCACAATAAAACTGTTAAACATAAATAAGTACTTTGTGAAACAATCTAGTAAGCAGCTTATGAAGACCCAGCTTGACTCTGAGACTGTGTCTGCTCAGCTGTGACGTGAAGTCTGTCGTGTGTCACCGCAAATTGTGCAAAAAAGTGTTGAAGACACTGGAATTGGGCAACTGTAACTATGATGCAAAGTAAGCACTTTACTATTCAGTTTAAAGTTGAATTCTAAAAGGAGATGTTGCTTCAGTTGAATTAAAGTCTGCAGATCTGTATGTTTGTGTTCAGCTCTCTGAAGGTCCTGCGTATCAGTCAGGTTGAGGTCTGGACTTTCACTGCAAAGCCTTGAATCTTTTTATTTTCAGCCATTCTGTTGTAGATTTGCAGCTGCGTTTGGTATCATCGTCTTGTTGCCTGACCCAGTTTGCTCTGAGCATCAGCTGTTGGGCAGATGGCTTCATGTTTGATTTGAGAATACTTGTTTAGAGGAGTTCATGATTGACTCAATGGCTGTAAAGTGTCCCAAAGTGTCCAGGTCCTGTGGCAGCCCCACCCCTCCCCCACCAGGCCAACATGTGGGACAAGACTAAATTCACCCAATTTTAAAACCGAAGAACACAATTATTTTTTTATTTTGTTGTAACAAGAAAACCTTTTTAATTTAAGAGGATTTTGCCCCGAATGAGAAGCTCAGCAGCTGTTTGTCGTTTTTCAAATAGTAGGCATGCGTTTTAGTCATTTTATTTCAAGCCCCACCAGGTCTATGATTTATGAATATTATAACTTTTTTTTAAGAAACCATAAGTACAGGACTGGTACAAGTTGATAAAATGATTTTAAAGTAAATTTGACATCTAAATTTGCTACAGAATCTAGGTCTACTCATGTTTTTTTAATATAAAGTTTATGATAACAGCATTTCTGTATTACCTGAAGCATATTACTGTTGTTTTAACCCATTCATGCGTGAATTATGAAAAACTCTTTTAACATTTTTTAATCAACTTTTCGATTCTTAGCTTAGCTTAGCAGCAAATCCCTGCAACCCTGAACAGGATCAGGGGGTTCTGACAATGTTTGGAAGCACACAGACCCAATCAGGACAATGTAACTGCTTGTAAGTTGCCTCGGGGTCAAAATCCAAGATAAGAGCGTCTCCACCATAATCTGGTAAACCTCACTGCTGAGATTTAAAGGCCATTCAGATATGTTATCATCATTTTTATCTGCTATTAAGGATTTTGGTAACAAGAAAGAAGAGGACATTATTTGTGTTGGTTTTCCTGCATCTCAGCTGGATCTCACAACCCACAGAAAGAAGCTCATTGTTTGTGTCATTTTACTCTTTTTTTATGGTGTCTCCAAATCAGAGCCAATAAAAACCAAAAGTATTTATATGAAGAGATACCACAAGTGATGAATCAAGTGTTTGAGCACATTTTTGGAGAACTAACCTTTTTAAAAGCCTTTTTGGAAGAAATATTTTGCAGAAAGTTAATTGTTTCCATTTTATGAACAAAACAGGTGGTTTAAATGGTATTATACGATGTGAACCAGTAATTAATAGTTGTATTATTAAGTGAAATGTTCTTGTCTATGTCTCAAGGGTAGTTGCCACATCTGTGTAGAAGTTTGTAAACCTTTTTACAGCCTAATGAAGTTCTGAATATAGTCAGCAACAGCTTTTTTATTTGTATGTGTCAGTTTTTCCTTTTTTCTCACATTCCTGCAAACTGAGGTAACACAGCTGAACACTGCTATTATAAAACCCAGAGGAACGCTGTGGTCGACACTGCTGGAAGTCTCGTCTGCTCCCTGGATCATTGCTCTACCCACAACTCACGTTTTAACAGGAACGCTACTGCAAACTGGGCCCATCCTGCTGCACAAGACTTTGCACAAACAGGTTTCTCTGTCTTCAAATACCCCTTTTTACATTCTTATTGTGGTGTTACTTCCTAGTTTTAGGCCTCATTGAGTATTTGAAGTAATATTTACTTGTAATTGGCTTGAAGTCAAGCAGTCTTGTAATGCAACAGAGAAAGTCAGGGATGTACAAGACAAATAATGAAAAGGTTTGAAGCTGGAATAGAATTACACGAAGTCCAATAAGTCAACAAAGGTGTGTTATTTTTGAATACACGCTTCCTAAGAAGTTTCATAAATACTTCTGAGGAGGAAGACGCAGTGTATTGATGAATGGTTGGACGAGTCTAACAAAAGATTTGGAAGAACAAAGCCGTCTGCTGTGAACTTATTTCCTAGCCAACCCCTTCACCAGCAGCAGCTTCACAGGCTCTGAATAGCAGGAAACCACAAGTATAAATAGTTCTATGGTCTTACACCTAATGGAGAGAACTGATAAAATCAACACAAATCATCATTTATGGTCAAGGCAATTGGAAAATTCCAGAATAGAAGATGATAAAGAATTGTTTTCTTTCAGAGGCAATAGAAAAGATGTTCTGACAAGTCAAATAGATTGGTTCTTTTTACCCCTGTTTGTATTAATGTTTTTACAGTTAAAAGAATGACATAACTAAAAATGATAACTTATTACATTACTGCAACAGGAAAACTAACATCCAATAGTGTTGCCTCTGCACATCATGGTACTTATAAACAATTTCCAGTATCCAGAAATCAGTTCTAAGGAACTGTGTGTGGGTAGTCTGCGTGTAGTTAGGGTTGCAATTGTCCCATTCCCTCCCCTCTCACTTTCCTGAGAAAATCAGAATAACATCCTTATCATGTGGAAATTCTAGGTGTGCTGAATAATTCCCCCCACAGTGAAGTCCAGCAGGTTGACGGGAAATCAAAGTCTGAGCCTGCCTTTTCTTCCTCCAGCTTGACTGGAAGTCTCAGAAAAGACCATAAACCTGAGTGTGTGCATAAAGTGATAAATATTATCTCATAAGAAGGCTTTAAGTGGTTTCACTTTATGAATACGTGCACTTCAAGAAATTGTATGTTTAAAACGTGTGTGTGTAAAGGGGGTGTATGTCAACAACTCAAGTTGCAGATCTCAAAGATACGAGTGTTATATAATCAGGAATATGATGAGCTGCCAACCCTTGTAGTGCTTGAGGAAGTACACACCTCTGTTCAAGAACTGCCAAATAAAGGCACAATCACATGTTTATTTGTGACCAATAAACTTGTCATATCTGACTTCAAGGTTTATCTCAGCACTGCTTTTTGTATTTCTGCTTTAGAAGGATGGTGTCAGCTGTCAGGCCTCCATTTTTAACAACATATATACATGTATATATAAACAAAACAACACTGAATTGTTTTTTCATCTACTTTGTTCTTTCCCTTTCTTTTGCATCATTCATTAGTTTAGGAAAAAGGGCCGGTTCAAGAACTGAGAATCAATGAAGATCTTTATAGAATGAAGGTTGACTCAAAACTTTTGCACAGAACTGTTGTTTAATCTGAACATAAAGTGAAATATGTAGGAATTAGATTATTACTGGTTTTATTTGTGTGAAAGCATTTGTTTATGGAATGAAACACCAGGCAAAGGTTTACTTTCTAAGATGCATTATTTATGTTATTCAGGTTGTAGGTTTGAATGGTGGACTGAAAAAAATACATTTCAAATTTCCCTGCTTTTAATAAATAGAAATTTCTTATTTACCCGAATTATTAGCATGAAAACCCATATCTGTTCACTGTCAGCATTTAGGCAGAAACCAAAGTGAAACAGACGTCACAGTGAAACCAGACAGGTATGTTTAAATTTGTTTTATAGGTGAAAGAAAAAAAATTGAGTAAATGTTTGCAGGGCAATTATGTGGCACAGCAGCTGGATCTAGAGAATCGACATGCATAAAGAACTGATACAAGGCTTGAGCTTCTCACCAGGGGAGATTTAGCTGGGAGATAATCAGTAGCGGTTGTGAAAATTATGTAACATGTCAAAATTTCCATTAGCTCGAGGTGTGATGAAGAATGTCGACACTGGTGCTTTTAATTTACTAGATCACCACAGTGACCACTTTTTAAATTGATTTATTTTTATCTACCAATCATTCAAAAGGACAAAAAGACAAGGAATTTGAATTTTGAAATGTGACGTTAAAAATATAGTTACCAAAGTGTTCATAAAAGAAACAACGACTCCCTGCTGCAGACATTGTCACAGTCCTATCAGCTGATTGACCCCCCCATAAACAAAGTTTAATGTTTTATTTTATTAAAAGAATAGAAAAATTAAGCGTTTTTCACACATTCCAAATTGATACACAAACATCCACAATTAGAGTTGGGATTATATTGTCTGCCTTTGGCGGCTCTTTGATGTGTGGAAAGTGTGCTCATTGCATCAGTCTCGTTCTTATCAACACTTAGCCAGACTTCTAGTCTCTTTTTAACTCAAAGGAGGAACTACAGGGAATAACATTTGGGTTTCTGAGGAGAAGAAACAACTGTTGTCCTCATGGGAACCAGTGCAGTAAAGGTTGCATCCTCCTCTGCACGCATGTGTAGTATGAAAGAAAAACACAACTCTCCTTAAAGTTCTGGCCACCCTAGATTGGTTAATTAAATCAGTTTGTTGCCAAAACATGAGTTCATTCTCCAGCTTGTTTAGTCGTTAGCTGAACTTGAGCCTCTTTACTGGCTTCTTCTTCATGAGAAAATAAAGGACATGCATAATGCCTCTTTTACCAAATAAATGTGGCCCTGAAGCATTGCATACTTTCCTGTAGCACTCAGTTTGAAATTGTATATTTTCATTTTGTTATATGGTTTTAAAAGTACATGTAAATGTTCTGTCGCATATCAAATAAAATGTGTGTTGACATCTGGTTTTATTTTTTAATCCCTGCTTGTTTTAGGATTAGGTATATAACCTCAGCAATAGGTTAATAAAGGGTAAATAAAGCAACTGTATGAGTTGTGTTTTAGTTCAACAATTATTCAGAAGAGCAAATAATTTTCATCTATATATTTTTTTTCAAAATAAATTAACTCTAGAATAAATATTGTGTCTTTTTTACTCAGTGAAATCAATGTGGGTTACAAGTCACCACAGAAAAGCTGCTTAGCGCCTTCTCGTTTTACATTTTGGGGATCTGTGGGGTGGGATGGGGGGCAATGATTCTGTATGACGCTTTTCATTCTCGCGAGAAAATGGGGTCACCATGGTAATACGCACGCAGCGTTCTCCAAACTTGAAATTTCCGACAGTACCAAAATTAGAATCAGTATAGGGGTGCTAAATGAGACCCCCTTAGATAAACCCTTTTTATTGATGAACAAACTCATAATTTTACAACTCAACATTGATCAGTATGATAAATACTAATTATCTGGACTATTTACAAAATTAAATTTAAGTTTCTCATTTAGAGCAGTAGTTACAGTCAGCTGATGGTATCACCCGCGCCAACATTGAAAGTTTTTGTGAAAGTAGAAGCTAAATGCTACGACGGTTGGTTCGAATCTACTCTACTCTAGTCGTTATGAACAATTATATCAACTAGCTTTGTTATTTGAGTAACTATGCCAGCGGGTGAGTAGTCATTTTTAAAACTGAACTGGCCTTTTATAAACGGTTCAGGTTCAACTGACAGTTGAAATGTTAACGTTTGAGGTTAATTGAATTTATCGAATTCTTGTTGCAGTTAACGTTATGCTAACATAGCCATGTCGTTTCTCATTGTTTTATTTGACAGGTTTTATCTTAGCTAGCTGGGACGTGCTTTCTGACAGATCTTTGCTGAACTCTGTGAGAAGAATTCAAATGTGATGTGAGGTTACATGAAACCTGTTGTGTAAGAAGAAGAAGTCCGCTTGTGTATCATAGGATAGGAGTCTGGTTTAAAGGTCAGACTGAGCTTCACCCAATTGAGTTGTTGATTTATTTATTACAAGTTTTTCGCCGGGGGGAGGGTGACGGTTCCCTTTTCTCAGTCACAGAAGGAAGTCCGGGCCTAAAATGTGCTGCTGTTAGTTGGACATCTCTTCCTGTATTGACCCAAACTGTCGTCTTTCTGCAGACTTAGTCAGCTTAAAACGACGATTTTTTTGCCGATGACATCAAAGCAGGAAAAATGTTGGTAAGTTAATACTAGTCAAGAAACGTTTCTTTTTTATTAGGCTGATAATTTAACTGAATTATAATTCCTGAACAGCCTTTCAGTGTAAAAGTTTGTTCACCTTTGTTGGCTCATTCTTGGTGAAGAGTGTGAATGATTTACTGATATTATTCCCTGTGGGTCATAGCAACAAACACACCACCTTGTAATTTCCATTCTTAATCATTCCCAGGCCAGGAATGCACATCCTGCATCGTTGAAAAGTCAGTTTACTTTCCAGTGGAGTCTGTTTTACAGGCTTCCTAATGAGCAAATGTTTATAATGGAAAAAGGAGGAAACAGTTTGCTGATGTTGCTTGAACTCTCTAACAACTCTTTAGTTATAGTTATTATTTATTCTAAAATCTGACCACTGCTTTTTTTTTTTTTACTTTTGTTTTCAGAAGAACACACATACAGACTTTGTTTTTTCCATTTAGACAGCGGTAAAATGAAATGGCTTGAAGAATATGAGTTGGTGGTGTGTCTGGAAAGAAGCTTAAGGAGCATTCAGTTGAAGGCAGAGGTTCACCACAACCCACTAGTGTCCCGTTCAGGGGGTGTACTTTCAGTGGTATTCAAGCAGGAAATGGGAACTTACTCACATGCTTTTGGAACATATTGTCATATTGAATGATGATGCTTTACTGGCACTGAAGCCTTTTTGTTTTTAAATGTTGAAAGAGACTTCATTTTTAGAATGATTGAATATTCCTTCACAGAGTTCCACTTGTGGAAACACGTGAAAACATCTGTATGGTGATTCATTCTCAGCTTTTTTCTTGTTGCTATCACCCCTAAATATCCTGGGATTTTACACCATTTTTAGACAAATCATAACATTACATTAAAGAATTAAAGTTAAATGACAATAGACATTTTGTGAACGATGTACGTTAGCTTCCTTCTCATCGTGTTGCTGATTTGGTTTTTCTTCAGTTATAGTGTCTGTCGTTTAGTTTTTGAGGTTTTCTCTTTTCTTTGTGCTTATGTTTACTTTTTAGTATTTTGGTCCATGTGGTGGTGCCATGCTATGAGTTTAGCTTGTCTGGGAAAAATAGGGAATCCTTTCTATTTTGGTTTATGGTAGATGTTCGCCTTGGCATATTACAGTTTGTGCCCAGTTACCACAGAAACAGGCTGGAACATGTAATTTCAACTATCTTGTCTGCCCACTGGGATGTATGTGTAATATAGTTAGAATAAAAACTACCTTGTGTAATGATGTGGAATTGTTTTTAGTCTTCTCTGCTCATTAAGATTGTTGGACAGAAAAATGTGATGAACTGGAAAATATGTTTTTCCTACCGACCATACCTCACAATGAGTAGCCGTTTAATAACAGGGTACATCAGGGTAGATTATGGTTCACTGACTGCAGACTCTAATAATCAAGCTGCAAAACAACATAGTTCAACATGAATACACATATTTCAGAGCACAGTACAGTTAGTGCCAAGTAGGTAATTTTCTTAAATGTATCACAAGAGAAGATGACAGTTTGTATGTGTGGAACTGAAACACTGTCACACATGGCAGAAATAAGTCTTCATGTTTCAGGGACTGTCCAGAGGCATGGTCTGAACTGTGTTTCTGCTTTCAGAGTGTTGTGAAGTCCTTTATGCTGTTTCCTGTCTTTGTCTGCAGTTCCTTCATTCTGGGTCTGTCTACTTGTCTTTTCTGTGGTGAAATTCCTTTGACTTGTGATTTAGGCTTGTGATTCTTGCACACTTTGCAGTTTGTTTATGTCATTCAGTTAATAAGAGAATAAGAATCCTTCTCAAAGAAAATATTAGTAAACCACAAAGAAGATTATCAATTATTTTATTTATTTTTTCGCAGTCAGTTTAAACCCTGTTTGCCCTAAATGTTTTCGATTGTTAGGAGTCATGCGGCTGGAGTTCCCTTCAGTCGCTGGCCTCTGGGTGCTTCCAGCTTAGACAAGTCTCCCCTCAGAAATGAGGTCAGTGTAACTTGTCCTGGCAGCTTAGTCCCTGGTTCTACTGTACAATGGAGGTCAGCTGCTGAAGACTTGCATGCCACCTCTTCATGTACAGACAGCTGTTCTCATGACTGAGTGAAGTACAAACTCAAAGTGGACTTTGCTTTTGTTGTGACAAAAACAATGGCACTTTTTGGTGCCACTTCCACTTTATAATCACATATTAATGAAATTATTGTGTAGTTCAATTTTACTTGCGCTTGGATCAGTTTTTTCTTTTTTATCTGCTAGTTGTGGATATGAATATCTGTTTACTGAAATTTATGAGCAAACAGCCCAGATTTAGTCATTTTTTAAAAACTGGGTCTGAGGCTGGGAACCAGACATAAAGATTTAAACAGTGTGACTCCTCAGATTAGGTGTGTACCTCATGATACATGTGGGCTTACCTGTTCATTTTAAGATTAAGAATTACCTTTATTTTTCCTTCAGCAGAGAAATTCACATCGCTTCAACAACAAATGCATAGATCAGGCTAGACAAGAAAAGTCTGAGTCAAAATAATCTTTATACAGCACCATGTTAGTTTTGTCATTGTGTAGTTGTGTAAGTGTATTTGCTTGTTCATTTTGAGGCTCACTCTTGTCATCTAAGTGTTCCACCCTTCTGAGACAAATGACAGCAGTTTAGATACCAGCCTTCCTCCCATCACTCCTTCATTCTTTAATTCCTATAAAGTCATGCTTCATCCCTGCACGGGAACGAGACTGCCTTTCGCCTGTTGTCATCTGTGCCTCTGGCTGTTTTGAGGTCATTATTTTGACATGCTTTTGGTTAACCATTATCCACCCTGCCCCCTCCTCACTGATCCCACTGACCTACTAACTAGAGAGCTCAAACAAGCTGCATTCAACATGTCTGTGTGTTATGGATCTCCTTCGCTTCGTGTTCACATCAGTGTTACAGTCATTCACGTCGTTACAACACAAACTGTCTGAAGTTACTTTAGGATTATGAGTAGGACTTATAAGATGCTTTGTTAGTCTCTCCATGTACTGATGAACTAACAGAAACTCTGCTTTCAGTAGAGGCTTTAGTTTCATTCAGTCTGCTTCAAGATGGCAGGACTTTTTGGTATAACAGCTACCGATTCAACAAAGAAGACACTGTTGTTCAGGAAATGGAGGATCTTGGTTCCACATCGTGCACGTTTTCAGACTGCATGGTGCTGCAGATGCAGCTGAGTGACAAAAGCATTAGTGTTAAAAAGGTGTCATCTGCTGTTCATTCCTCAAAGACACTTGAGACCATTTCACACAAAACATTTAAAACAAGACTGATGTGTCTTTGTTGTTCTTCTTTGTCCTGTTTGCAGTGTACAGGGGTTCAATAGTAGGTCAGCAGACTTAACAAGGTTAATTTATCTGTGTGTGTGTGTGTGTGTGTGTGTGTGTGTGTGTTAATGTCGGGTGACTGTTGTGGTAAAAGAGCTATTGATTTAGGTTTGGTTACAATACAAATTGGTCAAAATAGGAATATCTATACTGGAAGCTCAGAGGTGCATTAACTTTTATCCCCAGTATGACCTCCGTACATTACAAGCTAAATGTGAGGACGCAAAGGTGCAATAAAAGTTACATAATGGGGAAGCTTGAGATGACTTGTCGATGAACTTTTTATAAAGGCATGCTTCATTTTTGCAGAGTACCCAGTGGCCTTTTTTTGCTGTGAATTTGAATTGGATAGAAAATGGTTTGAAAGAAATTTACCTGAATTAATGATTAATGGATTTGTTTGTGTGATGTGAAGATTAAATAAACATTCTTGGATTTAAAAATCCAAAGAAAGTCAAAAACTTAAACATTTAATATCAATCTCACTTTAACTTCAGAAACGATGGGATGTATGAAGGGATTAGTTAAAACTATGAAGATTAAACTATCAGTAAAGAAGCGTGTGATTATTAAAAACACTTTTCTTTGCATTCAAACCTTGTTAAAACATTGAAGAACATCAATCTAACTTTGAAAACTAGCAGGAAGTCAGAGATTAGAATCACTGAGAAAACAATTAAAATTTAAAACCTTATTTGCATTCATAAAACAACTTCTCATCTTGGGGAAGTATTTTACTCAAGATAAAAAGGTGTTATAAGCTTTAAATCAAACCTTGTTTACTTATATTCTTTTTAGAATAAAACTAGCTCTAAATCTTTTCTTTGCCAAAACAATGTGAAAGTGAATAAGGACTGAAAATAATTGTTTCATAATCCTGATAAAACAAGTCCTTCATAAACACTGAATTTTATCAATTATCATTCCTCAAATGATTCCAGTTTTATGACCAAACGTTAGACATATTTTTAGTGTTAGTG
This sequence comes from Pachypanchax playfairii, assembly GCA_006937955.1. NCBI lineage: Eukaryota > Metazoa > Chordata > Actinopteri > Cyprinodontiformes > Aplocheilidae > Pachypanchax > Pachypanchax playfairii. Next base: position 2,853,017 of record SSNP01000025.1, on the reverse strand, counting down.
TTCAGACCACATGCCCCTAAATGCTCGTACTTGTCGTGTGCATCATTACTGTGGTGTTTTTTCTACTTTGTGCTAATCAGTGTTCTCTGTTGGTGATTTTCCCAAGACATTTCCTCCAGTTAGTAGAACTAGTATCAGGCAGGGTGTCAGAGACAGGGCCTGTTTGGACATGCTGGTGTGTAACGGAGCAGTAATGTTAGATGTTTCTGCATTTGAAGTGCATGTGTACCAACGTCAGTAACTTAATGCTCGTCACTCTCTTTTGGTGGTCTTTAAACAGACCAACTGGTGAATCAAATAAGAGAACGGTGATGACAGTTACCTGTGTTTTGTAAACATCCACTGCAGTGTCAATATTGACTCATCATTGTGTGAATAAGTGAGTGCATGTGTGTCTGCGTGTCATAAATCACACAGTATTTGGCCAAATGAGAAGGCACAACACACTCCCAGTAATACTTGTAATCCACCTGCCTCCGTTGTGTCTCTGACTGAAGGTTTGTATTCTCATGGAGTTGTATTACTCCTGCCAGAGGTCCTGAAACAGTATTATGTTGGAAAATATTCCACCTTGACACTGAAATCTTGTAGTTTTCAAAAGAGGAAGAAAGCTGATCGGAATGAGTAAATTGATGTTTGCATTTTGAAGACAGGAGGTAGATGAAGCAGAGGATACGCGACAGACTGAATTTTTATTATATATTTATATTTAGGTGGAAGGGAGGGGAGGAAGGAAGGAAAGTATGCCGGATAGGTGGTGAGGGTAGCAATGGTGTTGGAATTTGTTGACCCAGCTGAAATGTTTGTGCCTTCCATCTACTCCTGCTGTGTTTAGGACTCTTATTTTCATGTACAGCTACGGGTCAGAGTGGAAGTCCTCTCCCTGTTTCTGCCTCTAGGGACAGACTGACCACTGCATTCATGTATGTTTAACTTCAGACTGTGGTAATGCCTATATTCCTGTGTCAGATACCGTGTGTGTACCACAGGGAGGTTGGCCTGGTACACCCCACCCTGCTGACTCCTTTAAATAAGCACTGCTGTGCTTTGGGTTTCAATCATGTTTAGGAAATAAGAAAATAAATGTATTTCTAGAACAACGTGTGTTGGTTAGTTGTACTCAATCATCTCCTGAATCACAAGGACTTTTTAAAATAAACACATTGCAAATTTTTAATTTTAATCCAAATTTCTGCTGTGCACTTGTTGGTGGAAAACAAGTGGTGAAAGTTTAAGTTAATCCAGAGCCAGACAAAGTGCTGAGAGATTACAGAAATATCATTTAGTTAACAAGAATTAATCATTTAGGGTGACACATTCCAAGGACTCAAATTCAGTCCAAGTAAATGCTGAGAGGTTGCATCTGTGGTTATGCAGATATTTACAACGATTGGATCAAGAGACTCTGAAATTAAACCAGTCAGTGGATGGTCAGAATTATTTGCACTCATTGAACATACGAGAGGTGTTAAATTTTGGGGTGTCAAAGGACTCGCCTGTGTGATATCAGGGTGTTAAGCGAGCCTACTGAAGCGTGAGTGCACTTTGATAAGAGGAATGGATTTATTCTCAGTGACTACAGCACCTGGAAAGCTGGGTAAGTGGAAAAAGTAGTTATTTGTTCATTTCACTCAACACTTTCCTGTACAGGTGAGGTGGGAGGCGGCTAAGTGCTCCAGCCTGCCACACACAGAATTACTGGCAGTATCACTACTTAAAGTTCTAATAATTACTAGTTATGTTTTTTGCCCCCACTGTGTTGCTTGTTTTTCTGACTTTACTTCAAAAAAAGAAAAAAACACTAAACAACAAAACACTTTATTCAAGTTCTATGAAAATGTAGGAAAAACAAAGCAGTTCTACCAGTTCTAGGTATTTTATATTTTCTCAGGTTTCCCTCAATCAGGTCATAAAGAACCCTGAAGCAGTCCGCCAACAGGAAACGCTTTCTCTGAACAGGATGTCTTGAATATTTTCAGCTGCAGTTTCACAAATAACATGAGACTGTTTGGAATTAGCAGCAACAGAAAAGGATTTGCATGACAAATAGAAATGTTACAAAAATCACAGAAAAAGATGCACAAAAATAAGCTTTAATAATAGTTTTACAGTTTTGCAATGGTGAATATTTTTGGCAGTACCACTATTCTCCCTACATATGTTGAACATCAATATGAGAAGGATTAAATAAATGCAGCTTTGTTTCTATTGAAATAATAGACAGGATCATAAAAATGTGAGGAGAAAATAGTGTTACTTCTAGGTAAAACCCACACTTCCTGCCATCCCAGCTCCCTTCCTGCTTCTAGGCAGAGGAGGCGGAGTCTTCACCAGTAAAAGGAGGAAAAGGAGGAGATGATTGTAGCCTAAGGAGCAGCGAGACGCTCCAGGTTAGTCCTCATTTGGATTGAACGCTCACTCCACAGACACACGGGCATATAGAGCTGCTGTGACACCTGCTTCTTTCAGTGCAGCATGTGACGGCTGCTTTGGAGCTGCTTCAGAGTTTTTTATTTTAGTTTCTTTGTTCTCAGGTTAGTATGTTATTTATTTATCCTAATAAACTTCTATCTATCTATCTTTGTTGTTGTCTAAACTTCTCATGGTACATGCAGTGTGTGGAAATGGGGTTGTGTATTTACAAAGAGGGCAGGTCTTGTTTCTCTGACAGATGTTGATAGCACAGTTTCACACTTGGAATTGTATGAGTTTGCTTTTGTCTCTTAAACATTTCTTTTTGATTTTTAATCTGTTGACATTATAATTTTTTCCATTTCTGAGAAGCAACGAAAAAGTTCTATTAAATCTAACAGCTATTTTTTGTTTTTGTTGCCGTCTGAACTTCATTGTTCATCAGAGTTAATGCCAAATCTAAAAATACTGGTCTTGACTATAACATTTGGCAGCTTTGCCTAAGGTCTATTTTCATTTTCTCTGCTGTAACGGGGTTAGCGACTGCGCAGCATGCTGACAGAATGAATACACGCTACTTGAAACAACTTTGATGTTGACGTCTTATTTCAAGCAGAAAGAACGTTTGGGGTTTTTGTTTGGAGCCTTATCATGCCTGAAGTTTAACAATTTATCTCACAAAGATGTAGAACTAGATATCTTTTTTGAGTTAAGAGAAAGAAATGCTGAAAGCTTATCTCCTCTCACTGCTGGTTAAAACAGATACTCTCCTTTTTCTGACGTATACTTCAGTATTTAATCAGAAAATATAAAGGAGTGAGTGGTGGAGAATGAGTCCTGTGTGTGAGTAATACACTCCCATCATCTAAGCCAGCATTGACATGTCGTCATTGAGGCAATTCCACTGTGACTGCTCTTTCTCTAACTGTGTGTGAGAGACTCTGGACTCAGGACACCAGTAGGTGGCTGGATTTTTGGAATAGTCATCATCATGTTGAAGGATAATGTTTTTTCTCCTTACATTCTCGTTTCCCTTCAGGCTCTGTTATCTAACTGAGAGCACCGATGCTTGTGATTGTTCAGGTGTGTATGTATGCTGTGTAGTAAGCAGCTGGATTATAAAAGCTTTTGTATTTGCACATTGGTGCTTTGTGCCCCCAGGTGTGTGTGTGTGTGTGTGTTTCAGTTATCTTAACTGATTAGCTCCAGCTGAGTGAGGTGAAAGAAGTTGCCTCCAGCCATTGATCTCCACACACACGCACACCTAAATCTGTTCTCAGATCAGTTTTGGGATATGTTATAGCAGTTTCCAGAATCAGAATACATTGAATGTTGGATGTCAGAGCATAAATGTTGATTTGTCAGCTGGAACTAATTGCTGACCTGTGAAATATTTAGAAAATATTTAATAAAATCCAGTTTGACAGTGTGAGCTAATATTATGTGATCCTTTGAAATAGGACTAATACAAGAAATCCAAAATTACCTTTTTATGGGAGTCTCTTTTAGAATTAATATTCTTGAATGCAGCTTAAACACCAAGTCACTGGTGGAAGTAATGTACAGTGCTTGAGATATAGATAATCAGTAGGCTCTTTCTTTCTCCCATGTTAATGGTAAAATGGTAAATGACTGTACTTGTATAGCACATTTTTAAAGTCGGACGAGTCCCAAAGTGCTTCACACTACAGTTTGTCATTCACACTCACACGTCTGGTGGTGATAAACTACACACACATTGTAACCACAGCTGTCCTGGGACACACTGACAGAGGTGAGACTGCCAGGCGCCACTGGACCCTCTGACCACCACAAAACAAGTAGGATGGGTGAAGTGTCTTGCTCAAGGACGCAATGGCAAAGCAATTTTTTTCAGACAGAGTGGGGATTTAAACCTGTGTCCCTCCGGTTATCAGATGACCCACTCTACCACCTGAGCTACTGCCGTTCAGCAGTAATCATCTCACTAACACTGAATCTGTATTTTCTTTTCTGTTTTAGTTAGCTGATGTGAGCGTCAACATGTTACAACATGCATCACGGTTTTAGTTTTATAGTGAAACTACCCACATGCTCCCCGCTGATAACAGGAAGGTTTTTTGCCTTTAAAATATGCACACATAGAAAGGTTGATGCTAATACTCATGTGCACACCTCTACACAACAGTCAGACAGGATTTTTTTGTACCTACCTCATCTATTGATGGCGATTTTATGGTGCCAGCATTGGCAGAGACCTAGAGGGGGTTTTCAGTGGGAGACTGGTGGATGGAGAATGTTGGGATTTCATACAATAATGGAGCCTAATGTTATGATAACTGACTTATGCTTCAGTGATTATTTCAGTTGATATAACAAGTTGCATAACTCTCCAGTCGAGGCATGCCGATCACATTTTTCATCCAGCCAAGAGATATTTTCTGTAGGAAATGAGCAGCATTGCCAGAGCTGATAAGTGCACAGCTTGGTGTGTTGAGGCCCAGGCCAATAAAATATGGTGCCGGGCTATCTATCACTATTAACTTTCTTTGACACTCCTTAAATCAGCCTTTAGGGTAGTGGCTGGTAACCTTTTGAGATCTTTGTTACAGTTTTTTATCTTTAAAAGTGAAGATGACGTGTTCCAGTGGGGTTTGTTGGCCCCTACAGCCACAGCTGCTCCACAGCTAAGCAAACTACGTAGTACGTACAGAAATATGATTGACAATCTAGTAGCCAATAGATAACGAAACAGGTTCGTTATCTATTGGCTACTTTATTTCTAGCTCCACCAGGTCTATGATTTATGAATATTATAACTTTTTCTTTTGGACACCACAAGACCTCTACAAGTTGATAAAATTATTTTAAAGTAAATTTGACATCTAAATTTGCTACAAAATCCTCTTTACCACCTTTAAGTTGACTAAAGTACTTTGTGTTTAAGTCAAAACAACTAACTCATAAACACAAAAATTAAATGTTTAGTACAATAGAAAGGTATTATAAAATGGGATATTGTAGTTTTTATTCAGACACTATGACAGTGTTGTACTGACCTCTGATCTTGTCATTATTCTTAACAGCTTGGAGAAAGAATCATTTTGGATCTGACCAACTCACTGAGGACACCCACATTTATGTCTTATTATTATTATTATATTATGTCTTACACATTTTATCTTCCTGGTGTTATTTTTGTCAAGCTGCAGTTAGATTCTTTTTCCTTGTCTGCATTTATTTAAACAGTCTTTCCAATGTATTGTTGTCAAGTTTCTTTGGAGAGAAACCCATGTCCCAAAAATAGATGATTTATGTTCACTGTCAGAACCGGGTTAACCTGTTGGACACACAAAAACACAAGCTGTGCATGTTTGTCTTTAGCTTTGTTATAGTTTAACATTCATAAAATGCAACTACTTCCTGATTGTCTTTCCATCTGTGGAAAAAAAAATCTTAAAAATCTCTTCTAACGAACTCATGTTTCCATTCCTGCTAAGAGGATTGTCTTTAAAAGAGGTTTTTGGAAACTGATATTTTTTCAAAGAAGGACAAGTTTGGCATCATAAGCCTTTATTTAGTTGTCTTAATTAAAACATTTGCTCACTTGATCACCCCCACCAGTTATCAAACTAGAACAGACTTCCTTCAGTAACATTTACATTTGATTAGAGGACGTTTCAGGTCTCTTTCGGGTGGAGTTTCTCTTGTTTTCTGTACTCAGGGGTCAGTGTCTGCTGGGACCAAGGCTATACTGATATGACAGTCTGACTGGCGTCACAGGATGCACACACATTAACATGTCTTGTTCTTGACCTTCACTGTTTGGACCTGCTAAATACTGCATCCTCTTTTTTTTCCAGTTTTTTTATTATAAACATGCACTGTATAGTCTTGGTTTGGCTTGTTAGTTGTTCATTCTGGTCATTTCTTCAGTTCAGGTTTTTGCAAAATTTCAGGTCACTAACATTATTTCCTATAAAAGTTAACATTCTATGAAATAAACTCACACACAGCAAAGATCATAAGCCCCATCACTATCCACTTACACTGTGGTTGGAAAACCAAATGTAGAAGTGTCAGATTCATCCCACTGTGGATCGCATTCTTTTGTAATATTAGAGCCAGCAAGTTTCCATTGTGGAATGGAAATCTGAATTCTTGGTCTGACACTCTGGTCTTTGTCTTCTAAAGATGTTGGTTGTTGTGGAACTTTAGAACAAAACGCAAATAGAAAAAAGGCTAAAAGTTAGAAAAGTTAAATCACCCTGAAGGTGTTTTTATTCCCTACATACTCTTGCATTTCTCACACAGATTGTATTACCTATGGTGTACTGATCAGAGGTTGCAGGAGGTATAACAGTGTTGTTTATACACACATTAGTCCCCTAGTGAAAATGGCTTTTAGCTGTCTGACCCTTAATAAGGAAATACATGACGCATAACTGAGCTGGCAGGATTTGCATGTAGCCAACTCTTCATTACAAAGACAGATAACAAGGTTTCACATTTACATGTTTAATCTCAATCTGATGTCCATCTGCTGCAAATTCAATTAGCAAGTTGACGATAATTGTCAGTAACTTCACTATTCATGACTCTAAGATCCAGTTAAAAAGAAAAAAAAGAGTCTGAATTAATTGTTGATCATGAGATAAAGTTATCAGCAGAATCGTTAAGACTGGTTTCTTGTAAGTGACCCACTTTATTAAAAGACCTCTTTTTTTTTTTCTTCAAATAGTTTAAATTTGAAATGAAGGGATCTTTTCTTAATTGTTGAAACAAGGTGACAGCAAACTAAACCTGTTGTTGCTGAGGATAAGTACATAAACTTGTTTCTGTGGTTCTGAAACCTAATAATACGTTTTTTTTATTTTTTAAAGACACTGGTCACACTGCCGTGAGAACTTGTGTCAGAGGACGGCCGTGTGTTTGGCTGCAGCTTGCAGTGTGTTCCTGTCATGTGCTGTTGTTGTGTGTTAAAGGGGAACTCTGCTGAATTCTAGGCATGCCAACGTGGTTGGTCTCCTGGTTTAAAGTGAATCAGTTTGTTTCTCCCTCTGCAGATCTCAGAATATTTATTGTTGAGCTACCTTAAAGTATGAGTGACATCACATAGTACGCTGGGTGCTTCTGATCTGCTCAAAGGAAAACAAAGGAGGAGGGAAGTACAATCATAAAGTCACATGTTGAGAGAGAGAGAAAGAAAGATGGCTATAAAAAGCCCAATTAAAAATGTGTAGAAAGATGTTTGAGATGGAGGAGAGGAAAGCCAAATAATTAGGTGTGATGTAACCCGAGAGTGTAACGTTGTAAAAATGAAAAGAAGAAAGGGAGTCAGGAGTTGTGGGGGGGTCGGGGAACGGAGAGGGAATAGGTGACGATTGTTTGTGTTAACAGAACTTTGAACTCCTGAATTCAAGAGAAATAGAAAAGATAAGTACAAAAATGAAGCTCAAGTTTCAAAATAGGAGTGAATGTTTATGTTCTGCCCTTGTTAACAGTCCTCTTTCTAAAGAAAATCTGATTGAAAGAAAATTAGATTAGAAGCAAGACGACCCTCCATTGTTTGATCTTTTATTTAATGCACAACACTTTGCTCCTATTTCTACTCTGATAAGATAAAGAAAACAACTGTGATGTTTTCACACTGCTGTCTTAGCACCCCACTGAGCTTGATGCAAGTCAATGTAAAAATTGCATCTGTCTCGTCCGTTGTTCCCCTTTCTCTCTCCCCCTTTCCTTTTCAATGAATTTTCATTTGAATGAAAGCTCTGCCTCAGTTTGTGTTCTAAGAGGGGGGGGAGGGGTGCCATTGGTCAGAATGATTTTCGAGTTGAACCAATGTGAGCACGCCTCCCGCCTCCCATCTCTCTGCCGTGCCCCGCTGAAGCTCCCAGCCTGAAGTGTGATTGGTTGACTGGGAGGAGCCAGACGTCCCGTCTGCTCCACATCAGTGTTGAAGAGAGTCTTGTCTGTCAGTTGAACTGTGCGTGTCTGTGAGAGGGACGAGTGTGTGGATCTTATGGTGTGTGGATGTTTTCTGCTCTTGAACAACAGACAGAGAGCAGATAGCGCTACAGTTTTCTCACCTGGACTTCTGTTTGTTTGTAACTCTTTCCAGGACTCTGGGACTCAGCTGAGTTGCTGGCTGGCTTTTTGTATCTGATCACAGCTGGATAGATACGCTTAACAGACAAGAGGAACGGGGATCGTAAAGAGGATCATAAAAAGCTGTTGTGAGGCCATCTGATCTGCCAGACCTTTGGGTCTGACTGGTGGTCCCGATCCATAGCCAAACCCCAACTGGGTCACCGCTCAGCTGACAGAGGTGGTCTGGACAGTCCTGATGTGGAATTTGACCCCATTTGACTCTGTCCTACAAGCAGTCTTTTCCTGAGCCTGGACTGGGAAACAACAGAGGATAAAAGAGCCAGAGGGGTGACGCAAGACAGGAGGAATAAAAGAAGCAGATCAACGACTGGTAAGCAAGTTAATGGGTCTGTGGGCGCTAGGGTGCAAAAGATGGAGGAGGGGGGGCGACGATGAAAAGTGAACACAAAGAGCTTTTTTTAAGCCTAGAAAAGACGAATGGAGTCTTTAACTCCATTGTTGCTCATCTGTTCTGTGAGTTCTGCTAGTTTAGTTTGGAACTTCTGCACAATATTCTGAATTTTACATAAAGTGTCCAAGATAAAATATTTCCATATAATTCAGCTGACATGTTTCATTTTATCTTTTATAAAGTTTTTACTTTCAAGAAAAAAAAGTTGTGGCTAAATAAATGTTTTCTTGTTTTCTGTCAGCTCCTCCAACATGCCGGTGGAGACGCTGCGGCCCTCAGATGGCCGTTTGGCTGGAGTCCCTTTCACCTCAGCCATGCCCTTCAGAATACTCAACAAGGGTCCCGGATACTTCCGTCCTCCGGCTGAGTCAGGGACCCGTAAACTGAGCGCTGTGGAGCGTCTGGAGGCCGACAAGGCCAAATATGTTAAGAGCCAGCAGGTGGCCCTCACTCGTCAGGCGCCCATTCAACCCCCAATCCGCAAGCCCCTTGTTCCTCCGGTGATGATGTTCCAGGGCCACATCAACACTCCTCCAGTCCGAAAGGTTCCCCACTATCCAAGTGATCTGGAGAACGCTGGGGGCAGAGAAGGACCAGGAGAGAGAAGACCTGCTTTTAGCTTGGATATTCTGAATCATCTCATCAGTGATGTTTGTGATGGAACACATTCGTCTTCCTCCACCTCCCCCTCCTCATCATCTCCATCATCTGGAGTTAAGAGCACCTGTAGCAGCCGTTCTACAGAGCAGGGAAAGAATAACAGACTCCTTAATAACCTCAAACCATTAAATCACGGTACCATTAACTCTTCATCCACCTCGTCTTCTTCTTCTCCTCTCAGTAAAAACCCTCACATCCCTGCAGCAGAACTCACCCGTCGTCCTCCCCCTGTTCCAGCACGGGCACCTCGTGGGGTTTCAGCACCCTACAGCTCCCCTAACTCAGTGACTGTTCGTCGAGTTGATGTTCGGCCTCATGCTGAGATACAGAAGCCACAAAGAGTTCAGCTGCATCCTCAGTTCAGACCTCGACAGACTGCCCAGGGCCAGGTCCCACATCCACTGGTTCCACCTCCCCCTCCCCCATCACAGAATCAACCTCCCCCTAAAGTAAACACTTCATCTCAGACCCAGCCCTCCACTCCAGCCTATCTGCCCCCCAGTCCTCTGTTGGTCCGAGCAGGTGTGATCCCGCCTGCGTCGCCTGCTTTCACCCGTGCATCAAACGCCAGCTCCAGAGGTTCTTCTCGTAAGCACCCGTCTTTGCACCGTTCCAAGTCGGACCTGAGCGACCGCTACTCTCGTGCCACTGCAGACCTGGAGCGCTTCTTCAACTACTGTGGGCTGGACCCGGAGGAGGTGGAGGGGATGGGCGGGGTGGAGCGCTTCACAAGGGCCAACTCAGATATTGTGTCCATCCCCAAACTCCGCAGCGTCAGTACACCAAGTTCAGAGTGCGGGGACGAGACTGAGCGGTTACGGGAGTACGGCGGAGACGAGGATGATGACGACAATGATGATGGGCCCTTAAGAGCCAATGAAAGAGTCCCCTATGGAATCTCTGTCATCGAGAGGAACGCACGAGTTATCAAATGGCTATACGGCATCCGCCAGGCGAGAGATGCTGGCAGCGCCGTCTCAAACGTATAGATGGGTGGATGTTTGTTCATCTTTTGCTGCCTTAAACTACAGAAATGGAAACTTTGTCTTCTGGTTCCTGTGAAGACTCACTTTAGTTTTGGAAGTTACACTTTAGTGATGTTTTGTTGATTATATTTGGGCTGCAAGTGGACAGTACATGTCCCGATCTGTCAGTTCTGTACAGCAATAATGGTATACGAAGCAATAACAGACTGGTGTAAATGTTTGTGAGGATTATACCAGAGGATGATTGCATAATTTCTTGTTTATGTAAAAGGTACCGTACTGTGTGTGTGTGTGTTCATACCAGCAAGCTTAGCAATGTCGAGCTCGGCTACAAATGTACCAAAAAGTTGCAAAGCACAGAGACTGAGAGAGAGAGAGAGAGACTGAGCAGAGCAGAGCAGGAAGTTGAGGATGATACTGTAAATCTGAACAAACAAGCTTCCGTGAGCGTGTTCATGTTTTCAAAAGATTCGGCTGTAAGACTGTTATTCTAAAAGTTTCTGTCAGCATGCCCGTTTGTATCGTTAATATTTTAGCACGTTCTCTTATTAGAGCACACAGCTTTCACTCAGATTCAGCACAGGTGTACATTCAAGTCACAACACAGGTAGAGCTTGTTATTTCTGATTGTGCGTGTGTGTGCGCGCGCTGCACTGGTGCAGCTGGTTGAATCAGTTTACTGTGCACATCTTGACACAGATGAAAGAACAGGTCATATGATGAAGGATGATGTCATGTGGATGGTTGAAGTAAGTGTAGAGTGATGGAGACATTTATTCTCAAGCACATCAAAAAGTGTGTTAATGGAAGACTGAAAGAGACTCACGGATAAAAGCAAATCTGATGTGTGGAAATGTCTGTGGCTCAAAAAGTGTCTCAGGAAGAAGGTGTAGTAAGAAAAACGGACCAATATTTATTTGGAAATGTAACTTAATGTATTTTTTGGTAAAAGAAGAATTTGTGTACAAATATTAGTCTTTGCTCTGAAGTGCAATCTGATCATATTTACTATAATAACAATATAAAGTTTTTAGGAACACATAAAACATGCAGACACGTTCAGTGTGAGTGTTGCCTGCTGCTCCGTTGGGATCGTTGTGTATTCTTCCTGTTTGTCACAGCGGGAGCAGGAGACTCTGTCCCCTCCAGGAGGAGTTGGACTCCCTCTGCATCCACTTCCATTTAATTCTTCAGGGTTTTCGGTGTGAATGGCAGCAGCGTACAGTGGCAATCGGATCAGAGAGCCAGAGAACTCCACAGCAGTGACTGTGAATAAAGTGTGCTTTTTAATCAGGCACTGGATGCCCAAAGAGTCCTCAGATGAGAGATTGAAGATGCTTTACCACATTGTATCCTGAATCATTAATAAAAAAAAAGTTTGTGTATGTTCTTGTTGCTCCTTGTCATTATTTTTGGTCCTCTTTATAAATCTGTTGGTGGATATCTGATGACAAATTGCTGCTTTTGATTTCTGATCTCACTTCAGTTTATAGTCTGGATCCTGATGTTGGTTCAGCTCAGTGGAGGTAAACTGGTTCTCTGACTGAGCTCCACTGGATGGATTTACTTCACATGGTTGATGCTCCTTTGACCATTTCATTGTATTACATTGTTTTTTCACATATTAGATTTTAAACTGTCGCTAACGTTGTTGGTGGTCTCATTTAGTTGTGCCACACCCTGCTGTAGAGCTCTGGACTCAATTAGGGGGAGATTTGGTCCATAAAACTCCCTGTAAGGAGGACGGCGTGTGGCATAAAGGGGTCTGAAAAACAGTCAAATGTGCATCTAACAAAAAGACAAAACTGGGTGAATTTTTAAGCTCTTTTTATAAACTCTTCTTTGAACCTCCAAACTAATATCATGTTGAACTTTGACATATATGCTTTAGATGTTTTGTCTTTAACTTAGTAATAGTAAAGAGTATTTGGTAAAAGCAAAGTTGAGTAGATTAATTTTCAGGAATAAGGTCTAAAGTTTCAAAATTGAGTATTTTAGTGACTCTTCCAAAGTGGAACTGCTTTGAGTTTAAAAAACAAAACTTAATATTTTTCATGGAAATTTGAGGTCTCCTTCATCCTCTTCAAAAATACTCAACTATAATACGTCTTTGAACTGTCTGGAATCTTCATCGATGGTAATTTTTTCCTTTTCCAACCACAAACTAGATGAAACGCCACATTTAATGAGGTTTTCTGACTCCTTGCATCTGTGTCATGGAGTTCTCAGACAGCTGGACTGAGGTTTATACCTTGTTCAGTCTGTTTTGATACTTTTGGATGCATGATCTGTTCCAGAACGTGGCCTTGATTCCCTGCAGCTCTCTGTTTGCTGGTTTTAAGGATGTGGGTGGTCAGAGGACTGAGGTGTGGTTAGTGTAAATGATAAATGTTGGTGCCTGGAGCTGGGCATCATGACAGCAGCTGTCTGTCATTCTAAACAACTCCTTATTAACATCCAGACCCACTCGGGGAGGAACGAGAAGCCACAACAGTCAAAAGGCTCAGAGGCACAACCAAGTGAAACATCATGGTGTTGAAAATAAAAGGGAGGTGGAGGCTGCAACAGAGAATTTTATTAGCATATCAGCATTTTGTTAAAAAAAAAATCTCAGTTCATCTCTAAATTCATGTAAATGACTTGATTTGTTTTGAAAACATCAGCAGGTTTGTTTTCATTACAAACAGTTGGAATATTTAAATTTATTTGGTGTTTTTGTCCCAAAATTTGACCAAATGGGAAATAAATCTCTTCTACAGCAACTTATACGTAACTTAGATTTGCTTCTTTAATAAAAAGCCAAACAAAATAACTTTTAAAAGACAAACAGAAATCTGATATTTCTGTGTTTCTTATGTAAATTATTTTCACATGTTGATATCTACTTTAATCAAAGAAATCGTTATGTAATCATGAATTCTCTGTTTATATAACATGAACATATGGCTGTCACAGTGTTTTCATCATGAGGGCTCAGTGTCGAATGGGCAATGCATGTGCTGTGGTAACTCATATTATAGTCACTTCCTATGGTTGTTGTTAATAAGGAAATGAGACAAAGATGCTGCAACATTCTTAAATTCCATTTTTCATACAAGGCAAGAAAAAACACATTTACACACAAATACGTAACAAACTTGTAACAGTCTGATTATTATGTTGCACCTCAGAATGATGAATGATATTTAATGTAAAAAATAAAAAAGGCAGAACCTTTTAGAACCTCTTAAAGCTTTGGAAGAGGAACACATGTTGCAATAGGATGATATGTCTCCTCCTGCTGCTGCTGGCTGCATGGACTGATGAGGGATATTCATCTCTGTGTCATCCTAATACTGTCCTTCTCCACTCACAGAACGACCATATGTAAATATTTACCAAGAGATCAGCTGGGCTTTGGCATGCTGTCAGAACCCCCCCCCTCCACACACACACACACACACACACACACACACACACACACTTCATATTTGTGTGTGTACTCTGTTGCATGTCTTGTTTCTGCTGTTGTCTAAGCAGAAAGTCCTCTGCTCAAAACATGCAAGCTTAACGGTCTTCATGTTGCTTATATGTTGGGGATGTTTTAGGATGTTCTTTCTGCACATGCATGTACACTAACTGTTCAGAGAGAGCTGTTTGAGTGTGATGTCATGTTGGGATAAAGACAGTATATCACTTGATTTCAGTGGTACAACAAAAGTGTGTCAAAGCATTATATAGTCATCCTGAACGGCGATAGTGCAGGGAGTGATAAGCTGATTAAAGCACTGGGGCAGATGGGATCTCTGTTTTGACGTGTGTGTGTGGGGGTGTGTGTACATGTGTGTCTTTCTGTGGGACTGACTGTATATCCATCCCATGGGAAAACAAAACTGAGCTGTCTGTGTTAGCTTAACATGTTGTTCCACACCGCTGCATTGCTTCCGTTTTCAAACCTGTCACCCTTCTCTGTCTGTGTTCATCTGAATCACTTCTGCCCTGGATGCACACAGCAAATTCTGCTTCCTTATAAAGTTCTGAACATTTGGACCCATTGTGGTTTTAGCTACTGCTAACACTGCTAACACTCCTCCAGTGATCCTGCATGTCATTCATTTCTGTCTGATTCCATTTACATAAACAGACACAACAGGTTTTTGCTGAAGTTACAAACCATAATTAGCCCTGTGATGGACTGGCGACCTGTCCAGGGTGTCTCACGCCCAAAGACTGCTGGAGTTTAGCACCAGCTCTCTGCAACCCTGAAAAGGAAGAAGCAGGTTCAGAAAATGGATGGATGGACAAACCATAATTAGTTCCAAACCCAAAAGCCCGGCTGAGTGACGGCTGTATCAGTACTCTAAATGAAGGTTATTTGTATGATGCAGCATTAATAAGAACTAAAACAAACAAGAGAAGCTTTATATCCTTCATCTGCAGCCATATGATACAGAACGCTCTAAGACAGTTAGAGTCTGGCCTGAACCTCTCAGAGATCCTCATGTGTTTAACACAAATCTTTTATTATTTTATAAAAACATAGATTTTCATGATTAAATATTGTGATACATAACAGACGTGGTGTACAGTGGGGTGTGTTTATTCAGAGTCTTCTTCATGTTTTCTGGGATAAAACATTAACACATCTGTGTACCTTTACACACAGACTAATGACTCTTCTTTATTCTATTATACCAATGTCTTTTATCCAAAACACCTAAATACATTCAGGCTTCATTTGACTAAATATATCCCATAGGAATGTAACAATGTTCCAGAAAAGCTGCACTTTGCAGAGCAGGTTTTGTAACAGACTGTTTGTCAGCAGACAGATGATTAGTCCTGTGTTTCCCCACAGGATACCAACGTGGGAGTGTGCACAGCAAGTTGTGATTAACAGAGTTACACTGATGAGTGTGTTAATTTGGTTGAGGTCGACTTTCGCAACATTGATGCATTCATAGGTTGCAGCAATAAGCAACATTTAGTAAAACAAATAAAAGGCATGCAGAGACACGATGCTGCACATCAGTGATAATCCAGAGACCTTTGTTAGGACTGAACTCACTTCTAGTCAGTGTAGAAAAACCCAGACAAAAACCTGAAAGCACATCGGTAAAATTTCTATTCTTATTGTTTTTCATCACAGTAATAAAAGTAGATTTAATGAATCTGATCAATGAATCAAATTCATATTGTCTCAGTTAAACATCACACTCACTGTTGTTCAAGAATACTTTACACACTTTCTAATGGAATTTTCTTCATGCAAACCAGTTTCTTTTCCTCTTGGTAATACAAACTTATCACTTCCCTGTAAATCAGACGTTTAACTATAACGTTAACACTGAAAATGATGGTTTACTTCATAAAGACAGACTTTAAGTCTCCATTGGGATGACCAGTTTGGACACATTTGGTGATTATGTGTGAAAACATTCCCATGAAGTATCACATCTACAGTGGAAGAGACACAGTGGACAGAATGATTCACATGATCTGAATCAATCTGGTACCTTCTTACAGGACTGCAGTCAGAACTTCTGTCAGGATTCTACCACTAAACCAGTTCAAGTGTTAAACCAGGACAGGTTCTGGAAACAGCTCTCATCCAGATCAATTAAAAAACTAGCAAATTGTTGCTTTTTGCCAAATAATTCAGTCGTATCAGATAGTGTTTGTATTTTCATGCTAGTCTGTCTTCTTTCTTCTTTAAAGCTCTTTTTCCTTTTCAGTTCAACATTTTTATGACTCAAGCGTGTTGGACTGACCAGCAGTTCCTCAGACTTAGCCAGGAAATTTGTAATCAGATCAACTGGACTTTGAGATGACAACAAACCTACTTGCAAACATGCAGCAGACAAGCCCACAGGCTGTTTAGATCTTTCACTTTCATATAAATTCTCTTTCATTCAGTCGGCGGTGACTGAACTCAGACATGAAGTGAAAAAAGTCAAACTAAACTTGTTTTTATCAAATATATTTTTTAGTAAAAAAAAAAAGGGGAAAAAACATGTTGGAAAGTTTTGGTTTCAAGATTATTTAAATATGTTTGGATTGAATTTGCACCATCCATCTGCAGCCAAAACAAAATCTCTGGCCAGCAGCTCTACAGCAGCAATCAGCGGAAACATGGAGTTTACCCGCCGGTGAAGGCTGCCAAAAAAACACTGGCAGGCGTGAGAGAGAAAGTGAAAGAGAGCTGGCCTGTGAAGGTTTAACCTAACCTCTGACTGAATAACACATTCCACTCAGAGTAACACACACACACACACACACACACACACACACACACACACACACACACACACACACACACACACACCCACACACACACACAAACACACACCTTTCTAACCTGCTGTGAGTTTAATGTTCAGATTGATGATTTTAAACCAGTAACTGAACATGAACTTCACACTGCTGCAACATATTAACCAATTTCTTATTCAGTTCATCAAAAAAAAAAAAAAGATCAAATGATCGACTTAATGTTTATATCAAACTGTGTGATAGTACTTCAAGGTATTAATAGCAGCACCTCCTTTAACATCTGCAATCTCCTCCTTCTACGAAATAGTCATGCTCACTCAAAAATCCTGCATCATGTAAAAGAGGTTGTTTTTATGTTTGTTTTTATTTGGGAGGTTTCTGCAAGCAGCATCTTGTTTCAGACAAAGTAGAACTAAAATACATCAAAAACACATTTATTTATCTGAAACAGGAAATGAAGCATCTTATTCCAATCTGTCCCGTCACATTCTTCCTGTTTCCATCCTGCCTGGATTTACTTCTAGTTTTCAGTTTGGTTTAGTCCGTGTGTCTGAAAGCCTGTGACATCATTTACATTTGCACGCTGATCAAATATGGGCCTTTTTCCCTGGAGATAGTGTGTTTGTGATGAGAAATATTTGTCCTTGGTTAATTATTTGCAGCATAGTGACATGAGTCTGGTCACTTTGAGGGATTTTTGAGTCTGTTTTAAAGAGCCAAGACATTATCCTGAGAGGGGGCTGACAAATAAATAAAAAAAATAAATGAAAAACAAATATTAGTTACATACATTAACAGATAGATGTTGACATTTACCTGCATGTGTGTACAATCAGAACAATATCACTGGATTTACCATTGGATAAATAATTTCTTTAAAAAACACCTTCATTTCCGCATATATGTTTCTTTGCAGAATTTTTAAATAATTTAAATTTTTGTTAAAGGATCATAACATGAATTTAACTCAGACCATCACATGCAGGATTAAGTGTTAATGCTTCTCTAGTTAATCACCAAAAGCAGCGTAAAAGTCCTGAAATGCATTTTGGGAACGTTGGGGCAGATCACAGTTAGTTAAAGCTGGAATAATCTGCGTGATCCGTGCTAAGTGTCGTCTTTAACTGAGCTGTTCTTGAGAAATCTGTTCTTCATCTCCTCTTCATGTGTCTGTCATTATGCAGATTGGTCACAGAGGCCTCGTTTGTATGGAGAATGTGTGTGTATGAGTGTGCCAATTGTCTCTCAGAGTGGACGTTGGACCACAGCTGGTACTCAGTAAAACCTTCATAAGCAGCTGTTCCTTGGACTGAACTGAACTGAATTGTGGGAAAAAAAACAACTAGGAGAACCTGACAAGTGCAGTGGGATTTATACCAGAACCAGAAAGGTTTGATCTGGTGTTTTTGTTAATGCTCATCATGTGTCTAAAAATAAACATAGTGTAGATACAGCTGTCGGAAATGGATATTTATTCACTTGAAATGGGTTTCTGGACAATTAAAAGCTTACCTGTTAAAGCTCTGTGAACAGCTTCAGTTTGTAGAAACAGAGATTAGCTCTGTTTAGATGAGATAATGATTAGATGTGCTAATGGCTAAAAGCTAACAGGTGGATCCATTACAAAGATGAATTCATCTGAACTCATCTGAAAACAAATCTGGACATTCTCAAAGCTGTTTATGGAAACACGATTTTGTGTCATGTAGTTAGTTCAGCAGAACCTTGATGGGAAGTCCAGCTCTTCTTAAAGCTTTAGATCTTTTGGCTCAGTTGCCTCGGAAGATTTCAGGTGATACTGGTTCTTCTATCTAAATCCATTGCAGTTAATACTTTTTACTTGTGTTTTCATTAAAATTTCAATTTCATTTTGCTATATTGTATGCTCATGAAAATAAAGTCCTGCCCCAGACTGTGAGGATTTCCTGCAGAGTTGAGCAGGAATAACTCAAAGTGTTTCTATGTACCAAAATATAATCTGTAGGATTAAGCTTGTTTCAAGATTACCAAGCAGGTCAGAACTAACCTGTTTCTGCAAACATGGGTTTGTGAACAACCTTTCAAGGAGGTAAGTTAAGGGAAGGTAGTCCTATCAATTAGCCCCCCCCCCTCCCCCCCTCCTCCCGTTCAGCACACACAAAACTGAGTTAAGGCTCAGAAAAGGTCAACTGAGAAACTGGAATCCAATCTGAACCAACCTGAAAATCACGGGACAAAAACGATTCCTTGAAGAGAAACACGTCTAGATCACTTAAATTTATGATTGGTGTAAATTAAAACTTCCATTTTCAAATAAACCATCAGCAGACGGTTGCTAAACTAGAATCAGGCCATGGCAGATTGAAGAATACGGTGAAAGAAAAGAAACAGTTTCATCAGTAACTTTGTGAGAAGTCGTCTGCTACGGTGTGTTTTTCCTCATCTCACAGAGTCTGTCTGCAAGCCTGAGTTCATGTTTCACTGTTGTTGTTAAGCAGAATCTGTATTTATGTCCATCATATATATGTGAGCTTGTGCATGTGTGTGTTTGCAGTTTGATTAGTGCAGCATGGTTGCATCATCTGCAGTGAATATCTGCATGATTGCTTTAGTGAATATCTTCACTGGCCTTGTGGGGGTTTGCATGTTCATGTGTGTTTGCATCTGGCCTTTGAGTATCGAAGTCCTACATTATGTCTCCTTCTTCAATTACTGAAACAGCAGGACACTTTACCTTCATATTTTGTGTTTTACAGTAATGTTTAGTTTGATCTGCTTCAAACAAACCACTGATCCAGTATCAGGTTCTCTGTGATTTACTGAGGTCCAGTTTGACTACAGATGTGTGCTAATCTAATGCTTGATGGTCACTGCTTTAAAATGATGCCAAGAGAAATAACCAAATAATTAAGAAGCAACAATATCTCTATATTTTTTTTACATTTGAAAATCCCAAAATACTGAAGGATTTTGAAGTCTGCTTTCAGAGAGTTCATGCTAAAAGGTAGATCATGTGATGTTTCATCAGTCTTCCTGTGTTCGCTTCAAGACATTGTTACTATTCGAAAGCTGAACTAGTAAAATTCTTTGGGATCAGATCATGCCCAGAATGCACCAGGTCCCTGATGGCAGAACTGCGAGTCCACTTATGGCTTGCTGTGTAATTGAGAAAGTGATAGAAGCAGCTGTATTTAACCAGCAGCCTCCTCTTCATCCTACACCAGAGTTCCACTGACTTCATCCTGGAGTCACTGGAGTGAAGTCCAGTGATGGAATCCCTCACGCCAAGCAGCTTGTATTAGTTTCCCTGTGCAGGCTCCACTGTCCCACCTGTTTACTGATATAATAGTTTCATGAGCTCTTGAATTACATTTTCTAAATGTTTTCTATCATTCTTTAAGTTACTTAATGACCTTTGGTCTCTATTGTGATTGTCACCCACCCTGGTCCTGCACATCTCGATTCTTGTCATGTGTAAATTGTGCAAGTTCAGCAACACAGTGTGTGCGAGTGTTTTTTTTTTTTTTTCTGTAACCCTCAACAAAAGCCAAGAAGTCACAGTCACTGCAGTAGTTATATATGAAGCACTTAACAGGAAAACACATCAGAGATAATTTTATGGTTTTATTGTTGTGTTATTAATTTACTTCCTGTGCATAAATCTTCTTGTGCTTTTTGGGGTTTTTTTTTGTAGTGGCACCTATTGTTCAAGAGGAGAGCTGCAGGGAGTGCAGCGAGACTGAAGGACCCGGGTTTGAACTTTGACATCAAGAGAGTGAGATTCAATCTGTTTTAAAATTGAGTCACATAAGAAAGGCCCTTTAATCCCCTGAGTCATATACAGAAATCTGATTTTTCACATTTTTTTAGGTTAAATACAGATTCAATATTTACAGATTTTTTTTGCATTGCTAAAGGAAGCCCTCGTGAAATGTTTTCAGTATCAGCCATTTAAAAAAATCACAGTAAAACGTGCTAATAAACCCTGGTAAACTTCTATAATAATGTGAATAAAAAATAAAATCCCAGCAACCCTTGTCTTAATTCGATAAATAATTCCCTTGTGTTTTTAAATTTGGGGTTTTCCCATTATGCACCATTCATCAGTAAATACAAATTCAAAATTTGAGGAAAGAAAATTTGGTTGAGTTGAAGCTAAGTGCTTCCGCCCATTGCAGGAGGTCTTTAATATGATCATTCATGTGAGCCAAATACTGACAAACACAGAGTGAAACTAAATGACATGCATCCAGAGACTTTAGAATGTGTGGTGCCCAACATTTGAGTATTTTTAATATACAAATCATAAAAACTGATATGGGTAAGTGAATAGAACACATTGCTTTTCCCTTAAGATTTTCCAGTTGGTAATTGAGCGATTTCTCCTCATGCAGCTCTATAATGGGCTTGTCATGCTGAGCTGCTCAATGCATCTTCAAAAGGCACCAACTCTCTGCGGCTCTGAGGCGAGAGCTGTAAACTAGGTCGCCAGAATGAGCCAAGGAATTTTGCAAGGCTGGATTCAAATTTTGTGTGTACGAGAGGCAAAAATAGTGCATTATTGAAGTGTATTGGTTTAGTCCTGAGAAGATGTTTCTGGTTTGATTCATTTGGGAGAAAAAAAATTAACGTAAAAGATTTTAAAATGCCAGTATGGAACTGATGTTCTCTGGAAGAGTCTCTCTGCCTTTTATTTTGAGAATTATTTAAAACTGAAACAGAGAAGAAGCCAAGATAACGGTGCCATTGTTTTAGCATATCATCAACAGATGCAGACAAACCTTAGCGTAGCATTCTTGATAGGAGTCGTCCTTCCATGTGAATTAATTTGTTCAGATTTTTTAATTATGGTGGGAAAAGAATTAGGTTCTTGTTGGTATAACCTTCCATCTCTGTCCATTTTTTGTTAAAACTGACATCTTGTCCAAGAGAAGGTGTCACAAAAGTCAATTTTTATTCCCTTTCAACTCTTGATGTTGCTGTGAGTTACCAGTTTGAGCTTGCGTGTGTAATGCTGGTGGGATGTGGAGATAATAGCCTGCCAGACCTGGGAAGCTTTTAGATTTGACGAGGTGAGATCCCATGAGGCCTTTAACATCTTACTGTCAATCAGAGAACAAACATCTGCCTGTCTGTTGCTTCACTGAAGTGTCACTGTACGGCTTTTTGCAGAGAGTGACCAGCAAAACGACACCTGAGGGTCGTAATTCAGCTGCATTTCTCATAATGACTCAGAACTGCACGTCAGGTTCATTAAATATGTAGACTCTGTAGACCCTGCCACTGTATGTGTGTGTGTGTGTGTGTGTGTGTGTGGGTGGGGGGTTTAGATGGGTTCTTGCAAGCATGAACATGCAGCCTGTCCGTTATGCATTTGTGGGAAGAGTGCTGATGAATTATGCTTTCAGAAGAGGAGCAGCTGTAACGGCAGCTGAGGTTGAGTTCACATTCCGTCATGTGTTTACATTCTCTGACCTGAACGTGCAGATGGACTTTCACTATGAAACACTTACATTATTAATAAGGTAGAGTCTGTTTGCATGGTTGTCAGAATCAAGTCAAGTTTTAAATCAACCTTACCAAAGAGCTAAACTTATATAAAATCAGTAAAGGCCAAAGTTGAAATGTTTCTGATTTCTAGATTAGTGAAAATGTAAAAAGAAAAAAAAATCAAACAACAATAAACAAGATATCTTCATCTTAATAGGTTTTTTTAAATAGGACCCAAAATGCAGATTCAGATGCAGACAATAAGGTAAAAAACTGAAAACAAAAATATGAACAAAATATAAACATACAAGGTAGAACAAACAAAACAGAAAGCACAGAATTAACTGGTGAGATACAAGGTGCTGATGAAAAACAGTATGAGGATCTGACTATGAAAGAGTGAAAACCAGGAGAGGAAGTACTGGTTTATTACTACCTACAGACAGGTGAGCTGATTAATAGACAGTGAACAGGTGCGTTAGAAGAATCAACAGAATCAGGTTTTTAGGAGCAGGAGCAAAGAGAGCTAAAGGCAGCAATGGGTTCAAAACTATCCAGTGGAATGTGAAGCTCTACAACAAAAGTGGTGAATCTTCATCTTTAGAGAAAAATGTGTCAGAAGGAATCATAAATGTTCTAGTAGATTAAAATAACATTTAAGTTAAATATAAATGACTGTATCTTTTAAAGTTTCTACCAAAATGTTGCCGTTAAATTTATAGGACATGAAAATCTGGTGTTGTGTATGAATATTTTGACTTTTAAAAATCTGAGACACTTTCTTCTCTTTGGGGAATGTTCTCAGAGCAACGATGTGGCTGGATTGTAGAGATACGTATGTCTTGGCCAGCTGGAACAGGTGAGGGAGTATAAGTGTTGGATCCAGTAATCTGGAGGTTCATCTCCTCTGGGTGGATACGTAGCTGAGAGATAGTGCTGAACCTCAACAGCAGCATCAGCAGTAACACTCTGTCCTGAGGTGGTTTCACCTACCCTGCTGTCAAAAACATCCCTGAGGTTCTCTTCATGATGCTCACTGGCCTGTGGTACTGTAGCAGCTGATGCAGACGGCACACGGGAGCTTGCATGTGCTCGAGAAGGTGCGTTGATGACATCACAGCACTCGGATATCAAAGCCTTCACAGTTCTGGCTGCATTTTCTGAACATCTAACATGTAGAACTGGTGACCAGTCCAGGGCTTTAAATGAACTTTATTGATCACCAGCCATTGTAACTGGGAGATTTTCAAAGTTGCAGCCAATTAGAATTTCCTCTGGTCAATTTTTATACCGGAAAAATAAACCAGATTGTAAACAACTGAGTATATTTAATCCTATGATTTTATTGTGTATGTTTGAATGTTTTAAGAGTAAAGTTAATGTAATGAATTCACTTACTTGCAGTGCAAATGTTCTGCCTTTATTCCTGAGTGTTTGATTCAGTTCTGCTGGCATATACTTGTCACACCGCATGCAAACGTTAGCAAGCAGCCAATAGCTGTATGAGACGTTCAAGGGAAATGTGGGAATAGTAGTGACGGGACAAATAACTGAAATGATTTAGCTACAGCACAGAGGTAAAGCCATATTGTGTTTTCTAAGGTTGGTTAGCTGTGGCAGCCATCTTGAATTGGGTTGTAGATGTACAACAGGACCTGATGGTGAACAGAAACACTCTGGGAGTAAACAGCTGGGCTGATTAACAGATGCAGAGCAGGTGTGAGTAATAAACTGAGCGCAGGGAAACTGAGGGAGGTAATTGTCTTAAGGGGAAACAGATATTTAAAAAAATGCTGATGCCTAAGAAAGAATAAAACTAAATCCCAAACAAACCCAAAGCAAAACGTGAACAAAATAACAACAAAATATTATATATCAACTTAGAATTTAAGAAAAATGACGAATACCATGATTTTGTAACATGTAATGATGCAAAAATCATCAGTGTTCATCCTGATCTGAACTGTATTTAAAGATGTGTTTAAAAACAAATGATTAACATCCCCATCCTAAATACATTAAAATATTTTGAACTTGATGATGTTACAGCTGTTTTAAAGAAACAAAGAACAAAGGAAAAGCAGATAAAACTTGTACAATGCAGAGAGAGTGTTAATATGATCCCTGTGCACAAACAAGGTGATCAGAATGCAACTGATAAATGAGAATGTGCAGATGGGGAAAATGCTAGAGGGGTGAAAGGAAATACATTAGCATTGGAAAGGAATGGGGGAGGGTTGAAAAGGGTCAAACAAGAAAGAATTAGTGAGAAAAAAGATAGAAAACCAAAAGGACAGAAGTCCCATGTGAAAAGATTTGATAAGAACTCAATTTTCTTGGTGTTACATGAAAATGGAAATTCATGCTGTTAAAGTGTTTTCCACAAAGTGAAGCACGTGAAAGTAGAAGCAGATTGTTCTTTTGTTTAAGCTGCTGCTGGAACAATGAACATGTGCAAGAAATCTGTCTGTTAATAACAGGATAAAGGCTTGTGTGTGTGTGTGTGTGTGTGTGTGTGTGTGTGTGTGTTGCACTTGTTAGAGGAGACCGTGTAAAGAAGCAGATGATTCTACATTAAAAGCATCTGCAGCTTTTAATGTTTGCAGCTCTTCTGTCTAGCTGAGTTGATGTAACACATCTGCAGTGGAAGCTCAGCTTTAATCTACAAACTGGCTTTTCTAATTGGTTTTGAATCACAAATATAATTTTGTTCCATGGGATGAGTTTGTTTTTATGTAGAAAAAAAGCAGAATTCCTGAGATATGTTTGTTATTACTGAGAATTAAAATGTTAAAATTATCATGTGCAGCAGTGTTGAAACTCCTAAATTCTAACTTAGAATAAGAAATAGATGTTAGAGCTAAAATTTCTGGATCAATAAATTCTTTACACGTGTAAAACAAATTTAAAAAAAAATTTTTTTAAAGTGCTGGTGGATTTTAAACTTTAGAAAGGGACCTCTTCTCCTTCAATCCAGTTACAGCTGTTAGCTGTTTGTAGCTTATTAGCATTTAGAATTTATCCATCTCAAGGCACGAACACATGAAAGATGCTCCAGTTGATCTTTTTTAAACTGAAATATTCCAAAAGAATACATACAAATACATTTTGTTACTTCTTAAAGCTTTTTTTCTGTTAATACTGAGTTTTTGGCTGAAAATATTAAATACATTTATGATGAAGCTCTAACTTCTGACCATTAGTTATGTAATCTGACCACAGCTTGTGTTGGAGTCATACAGGATTTTCAGTGATTTCAAAATCGTGGGAAGTTTTTCCTTTTGCATTACTTTGTTTATTGTTAACAGGTATTGCAGTAAAATGTTCCAATATTTCCTTTAATTTTCTTTATTTTACCATAAAGATGTTTCTTTCTGTATGAGAGCCTGTTTTGATTGGTCCAGCTTTTAAAGACTTCTGCATAGTGTAACCCGCCTAAAAGTGCTAAAAGTGGGTTAAAATAGTGACCCACAATTTTCTTTGTCATACAAACTAGAAATGGGACTATATAATAATCACAGGGTGATTAAAGGAACGATTAGTGTAAACCTCTTTCCTATTTTTTTCTGGGTACATAAAAAGGGATCGGAGAAGATACGGAAACTGGAAGACGAGTGAGAAGAGAGGAATGCAACGAGAGAGAAAGCAGACAATAGATGTAGACCTGAAAGTAAGTGAGAACATGTCAATGCACGACTTACATTCTGTGAATGTTGTGATAAGATTCCCTGAAACAAATTATCTAGAAAGAATAAGAGGAAGAGGATCCCACAGACTCAGAGGAAGACTCGTCTGCTGGTTGGGAGGAGATGAAGGCAGATTATGGTAAATGTTGTTGACTCCAGGCTTACAGCTGGTTGATTGTTCATCTGTCTGTTTACCCCACAGACTATTGGACACACGTCCAATCCTCTTACATATATCCAACCTGCATTCATCTAATCCATTGTCTGTTATCCTCAGTCAGCCCTGCAACGTTCTGAAGCAGGGCAGAGGTTTACCAACTTGTATTAGTCATTGATCTGACTTGCTGTAACGGAAAACAACTGACACACAGACAGAAAACGTGATGTCCACACAGAGCGTTTTGTTGGTTTTAAGGAACTGAAACTCTAAAGTACATCGTTTTCTTTTCTGATTGATATTCTTATTCCTCTATTCCAGCAGGCAGAACCCTTCATGGTGTTCCTCTGAGTCTGTCCCATCAGTGTAACAGTAGCTGTTCATATTTCAGAGTGTAACCTGAGGCAGGACACACAGCTGGTGTGGAATTTCACCAAACAGAGTGTGGATGTCCGCTTGTGTGTGGGAGACTGAAATCCTTTTCTTTCAGTGTCTGGATTGGAGACAGGTTTACAGTCATCTGATGGTCACCTTAAGGCAGAGGAGAGTTAATATCTCAGTGTGTTTCTGTCTTTTTCTTCTCAGAACTTAAATCGTGTTATTACAGCCTGTCATGTTTTCATCCTCCCACACTGAGGAGGGCCTTGTTCTCTCTGAGTAGAACCCAGTGGTGGACCGTGCAACTCCCAGATGGACCTTCAGTAGAGCTCCATCTGAATCAATACACCCCTCAATAACTATTTTATAGCTATAAAAACATCTTATAAATGCAGTATAAAGATCTGTTGCATCACCAATAGATAACTCATGTAGTCACAATAAATGCTTTTACTGAAGAAACAAACCAAACGGGTGCACAATGGCAACTGCAAACAAGTTGCAGCTGCCACATGAATAAAAAAAGCATCAACAATAACCTCATAAAACTGCGTTATTTAATAAAACGGCAACATTTTACTCACCGAAAATTCAGGTTATTTTTAGACAAAATTTGTCCTCCTTTCTTTCATCAAAAAGAGTTCAGTTACTCAGTCATATTATCTGTGGGCTTCAGTGTCATTAAGAAGTCAGAATTTTTTATTATTTCCAGCTTTTCTTAAAAATCTGCCTTAAATGGTTTTGACAATAAATCTATGATCAAATCGATTTATTCTACTCCTTCATACATTGTGACAAAACAGCTATTTAATCAATACAAATTAATTTCTGTTTTTGGAGCCCAATCGGGAACCAGTTCATTCTCTGACTATCCAATCAAACGCAGTGAATACGCTGATGTCATCATACGCCTGCTAGCAGGCCTCTGTGTCAAAATCCGAGTGGTTGAAGCAACAGATTATTTTACAACTATTTTCTGTTAGAAGGACCCTCCATGCAGAGTTCGTGGACCTTGATCCTGTCTGGAAAAATTTAATTAACCTCAGTCTGGGATTCAGATATTTTTAGACCTGCAGAAAAGGTCTTGAAGGCTCTGATGGCCCGTGACTAGTGGAACCTGGGAGGAAACCTGATCAGTTGCTGTTTGTCTCAGAGCCAAATAAACTGACATGTTCCTCATTTTTCATGTTTAAAACTCACAATCACAGTGAAATGAGTGAAACAGCTTTTTATTTTAAGTTGTTTTCATCCTAAAATAAGCAGCAACTTGAAATCTTCTCAGTGTCTCTTATTATCAACATTTAACAGAATATACTGCAGCACAAGTGAACACACTCTTACACATGAGGCTGACTCACCTGAGTGACGTGAGCTGGAGGGAGCTGACTGTGAGTCATGAACGCAGCACGCACAGGTAAATGATGATGATGTCACATGCTTGCAACAGATAGCTGCATGGGCGTTTACCTGCCTTCTTATTACATCAGTCAGTCCTTATGAACATAATTTGTGCAACTCCAGAAGACATATTCATCTTCCTGTTTCCCAATCTGGTTTGCATTTCCTGTGTTTCATCCCTCAGAGTTCATTTTTTTAAATTTACATATTATTCAATCTTTTGAACACATCATTTTGTTTGTCTTCATCTGTGGTTATTATTCTGAAAATTCATATTGTAGTCAATGAGCTACATGGCAGGAGAGAAGGTCTCGATGTCCTATATTTGTTGAATATTAAAGGTTATTCTTAAAACTAAAGAAAAAGTATTTTTTTGATAAGGGTGTGTCACACCAGCTGTTTGTACATGATGATGAAATCACGTTGTCACAGAAGGTAAAGAAAGAGCAGCTTTCTGTTTACGACTTGGTTCTCTGAGAGCCGGGAACACATCTCTGGGTATTAGAATGCAAAAAGAACAAAAACAAACAAATAAATAAATAAACCCAAAACTTAAAGCCTAAATAAAAAGTTTTAATTGATAAATAAGTACTTACTGACTAAAACATGGAATAAATGAAATAAAAATATACCTGTCTGAGAGTCACTTTGCCATCAGTTGAAGACTTGCAATGTTCAGTTTTATTTCCATGAACTGTAAACCAGAATATTTTGATTTTACTTGAGTTAAAACTTCATATTCAAGCAGCACATGTCCAGTTTTACAGCTGTTGAGTTTCAAATCTGCTGCATAAAAACCTGATGATTCTCAAAATCTGTTGATATTTTGTGTCCAGTTATTAAACAACTGCAAGTGTTAAAAAAAGAAAAGAACAAATCAGTTTAATATTGAGTGATGTTGTTTGGGAAGAGTTGGATTTTACAGATTACTTCTTTGTTGTGTGCAGAATAACATGATCCTAAAGGTTCATTTGCAACACTACTTGATATAAAAAGGTCTCTATTCAAAATGTGAGAAACATGCATTTATTATAACATATCTGTTTTCTAACTGACATACTTTAAGAGTGAAAAAAACTTTTGTTTTATTCCAGTTGAAATGGTCTAAATTATATCAAATATGTTTGTTTTATTTTTGTGTCTTGTAAATTGAGCTTGGTACAGCTAAAAAGTATGTTGTAGTTAAAACAGTATTAACATAGAATGTATTTTACTCAAATAAAACACAGGACAAAATGGTAAAGGACATCTCCTGAGGTCTTCAATTAAAAATTAATATTATGCTCTACCACGCTCCTGGCTGTTTCTGCTGAATATTTAATAAACAGTCTGACTTTTTCTTTCTACATTGGCACCATTATGTTAGATCGGGAATATGGGACAAGAAGTCACTCTCCACCACTTCCTGTCTGATAATGCTGATCTCTGAGAGACCTGCAGGAAATCCCATCAAGAGAAACAGCAGCAAGGAAAAAGAGAAGGTTGGAAAGAATATGATGCTGATCAAACACAAACAGACGAGTTTGACAGAAATAGAATAAACTGTGACTCAGAGGCATTTAGAAAAGAATCAATTACCTGATACAGCTCAGTTTTTGTATGGATGGCTCTGAGGTAAAATGGGACCTGTCACACATTTATATAGTCAAATCAGAAAAGATAAAGGCAGAAAAGTGCAGGGATGGAAATATGAGGGAGGATTACAGGATAGATGACACGAGAGGGATGATAGGCAGCTTGAGAGAGTCGTGTAAAAAGATCCAGACAGCAAGAAAAACATGCAAAGATAACACAGCAGCATAATGTGTCAAAATATCCAAGGACTTGTTTTGTCTTTGTGAGAATCAGAGAAGCAGAGGGAGCCAGGAGCTACATTTGGGAGAGACAGGGAAGGAGTGTGTGATGCTTGGTGTGTCAGTGACGGAGGGGTGGAGGGACTCCAGGGAGAAAGAACCTCGAATCAGCCTCCAAAAATCCCTTTCATGTGTGATTGGGGTTGTGCCTCTGTCTCCTTGTTATCTCCACACACAGACTGGGTATCGCTCTCTCTGCACCGGCTGGTTCTGTAACTGACACTGACTATCTGTAGCAGAACTTTGCCCTGCTTTTTCTGTCCTGCTTGAATTAAACAAATGTGACACAAGAATACTAGAATAATATCGACTAATTGTTAGAGTTGACCTGACACATCAACATTTAAACACCATCATTCTGTCTTACGCCCTTTGTAAATAAATCAAAAGTCTCTGACTCATAGAAGATAATCATTAAGTGTAACTGTAACAAGAAGAACAGACCAGATCAATTTAAAGACAAGAACAGCTAATATTTAAAAAAAAATCTTTCCAGTTTGTGCACCTCTTGGACCTTCATTGCTAAACATCTAGAAATGGCTTCAGCAAAATCTTGTCTCAGATCAGGATCTGTACAAGCCAGCTGAATAAAACACCTGTTTATAAACATTTACCGCTTTTTGCTGTACTTTTGTGCTATACAGTAATTTTATACGAAATGTTACAAAATTTCAATCGTTAAAGTGTAACTGGAAATTCCTCTGAAACTTAGCTCCAATGCTAATTTACGCTGCAAATAGGCTTAAGCATAGAATTCTATGTAAATAAAGATGCGATTCTAAACAAGGACTTCACAAAGGTTTTAAGATGTATATTTATAATGTGTTTAAAACTAGATTTATTTAAGATAGAAGTATGAACCCTGCAGCTTGAGTCAATCTGTGTTAATATTTGTATTTCCACAAACTGAGTTATCTGCAACAGGTAAGATACTAATTATTTATATATATTCCATCTGAAGTGTGTGTTTTACTGATGAATCTCTTGTAGTTTTACTGTTTTAGTATTTTCTTCATTGTATTTTGAGGTGAAACAACACAACGGACATTTTTTTCCCCACCTAATCAAAGTAAACCGACTTGCAGCTGCAACCTGATTTCACAGAAATCCAGCCGTGTAGGCAGCTTATAGGCTTCAAGCTAAATCTGCTTTTTGTTATTTTCAGCCAAACAGAACAAACGTTTAGCTTTCCTGGTGTCCTGGTGTTTCTTTCCCATAGTCCCAAACTCCCACTCATGTGGTACTTTAAAAACAGCATGTTATAACTGTGAAAAAATCTTTCATATCATTATTAATCTGGGGAATTTCACAAAGTGCATCAGATTACATATACAGCTGCTGACATGCAACACTCACGGTAAATAGATTATATGTTTTAAATGACTGAAAAAATTGTATATGTCATCAGCCTTTATAAGAAAACACCAGCTAGAGAAGCTGATGGACATTTATCTATTTTTTTAATGTTCCACCATCACAGAAACTCACTGAATTCCTTGTTAGAATAAAAACTAGTTAGTGGAGATAATTATCCTGCAGACACAGTGAGTTAGTAATTGATTTAGTCATACAACAGACCGTTTCATCCAGGAGGAGTGTGATTTGTTGGGCTTTAGCAGCAGTCATGCATCTGCATAATCCTGTTAATCATCCTCAGTCTCTCCATCTCCCTCATTTTCTCTTGCGCTGGTTTTCTGAGACAGCTCAGTGTCAGAAACTTACATAAGTAGAAGCATAAAAAAGAAATCTGGAATTTGGATGTTGAATCTTGAAATGAAGACACTTCAGAGCCTATGTGTTTTCTGTTAAAAGACCTACTTTTGATAGCAAATCAATATTTCATTCCAACGTCTCCTTCCATCCATAAGTCAGCACACAAAGCTTTAGATATGCTGCACATTTTTAGAAAGCGCAAAAATCCGTGTCAGAACATGAAAGACATTTTTGATGAGCCAGCTATGTTACATTCAAGTGTTCTCACCAGACTGAAGTAATGAAAGTAATGAACCAGATCAGAGTCACAGTACCACCCCCCCCCCCCCCCCCCCCCCCCCCCCCCCCCCCCCCCCC
>SSNP01000025.1:2654991-2821142 GCA_006937955.1 Pachypanchax playfairii | reverse complement strand
CCCCCCCCCCCCCCCCCCCCACTCGCTTTCCCTCCCATGCAAACTACATCTACTGTTCACTAACGCAGATGCAGCAGACACCGAAGGCTGCCAAATGTCAACTTAAATCTGGGGCAGGTTCCTCGCAGGCATGGACGCATGTAAGCAGCCAGATGAACTCCTGCATCCAGACGAGCATGTGGTTACTACGGTAACCCTCGTCTCTCTCCGTCACCGCCAATAAAAATGCTGAAAAGCTGCAGAGAAGGGGGGATTGTCTGGGAGGCATTTGAAGGAATGTCATGTGGTGTTACCCCAAACAGAGTGTGTAATGTGCACGTGTGGAATCAGTGCTGGACATGTAAAAGGTCTGAAAGGCGCTCGAAGGTTGTATAGTTGCTCAAGTGGGTAATAAAACATTCAATATCTGTTTATTGGCATTTTCTTTTATTTTTATAGCATCTGATTTAGGTTTAGTAGTTATTAACAGTGCACACAGGGCCTGAGGGCTTTGTGCACTAATAATTACTCAAGCTTATTAACTCTCCTTTTAACGTTGTGTTGTAGTTCCACACATGGGGATCTTTCTGTGTTTTCTGCCTGCATCCAAAGCAGATGGTTAAGATTTGAAAATATGAGCTTCTAAACACATAAACATAAAGAGCAGCAAAACATTTGGTTGCAGCAGGTGGTGCATGTCTCCTAACTAGATTTTCTAAGTCTTTTTCCACCAGTATTTGTTCTAATCAGATGTATTTTGTTTTTTATTTTGCATTACAAACAAACTGAAACTAAACTGAATGGAGATGATCTTCTTTAATATGTTCCTCCCTTTTCCTGATGTTATAGAATCTGTGCTTCCAATTCCAATCGATGTCAGACATACAGATGTTAACTCTAGCAGGGAGTTGGAAAGCATCTGTTTTTCTAAAACAGCCGTTTTAATTCATTGTTCCTAAAGACAACCCAGCAACACGACATTGTTTCTAAAACTACCTTCACACAAAATCTCAAAAAATGACTAAACATGGTGGGGGCTATGACATATTTGTTTTCAAAAGGTTGTGTTTTGGCTTTCTACATGAAAACACAGGAGTGGGGTTTCA
Source organism: Pachypanchax playfairii (assembly GCA_006937955.1). Lineage (NCBI taxonomy): Eukaryota > Metazoa > Chordata > Actinopteri > Cyprinodontiformes > Aplocheilidae > Pachypanchax > Pachypanchax playfairii. Next base: position 2,820,057 of record SSNP01000025.1, on the reverse strand, counting down.
AGTTTTACCTTCTGGTACCCATTTTCAAAAAGTAAAATTTGGGGGTTCCTAAAACACCGTTTCTATGGACGCAAGGCTGAAATTATCACTACGTTTCATGAAACTACAAACCTTTACGTCAACACCCGAGTGCACATGATTTGCCTTCATCTAAAAATAAAATCTCAGGTGCAAAATTGCATCTGTGGATGAATTTACATGGACACAGTCTCAATGTGCATTTGTCCTAATATTGAAATAGGAAGGTTCTGCTGCAGACAGTTGCAGAGGTCAAGTCAGGATGTTTGGGGATCAGTTTACAACATGGAGTATGTTCAGCTGTTCAGAGTCTGTATTATTTTTGACCTATTGCAACTTCTTACCACAACATAGAAAAACATTTGTTTCATTAGATGCTTCCATCCATTTTTTCTTTAACAAACAAAGGAAAAACAATTTCAACCATATTACTTATATTACATAATCTTCTTTAAATGTTGTCATTGACATTTTAAAGATGTTTTAAACCTACAGTCAGTTGTTGTGTATATGATTAGCAAACAATAAACACATCTAATTAAACTCCATTTAGAATCCCAAAACAAGCAGGACAAGTCTGTATTTTATGTTTAATAAGCTATAATATATTTTTATACTCTGCACCTTTTCATTTACGACCAGTCTGTTGACTGTAAATCCTTGTGGAGTTTTAATAAAACTTGTTCACCGCTGAGTCTCTCAGTTACAGTGAGGGAGTGGTGAGCGCTTGACCGCCGATGATCCTCGGATGTTGCAGGGAGAATACATAAAAAAGAAGAAATGTGGGAAAGACAAAAAGATACAGAGACAAAGGTGTGAGGAAAAGAAAGAAGGAGGCTGCAGGCTTGTTGTAGTAAATCGTGCCCTAGTAATGGAAAGGACCAAATTTATGGCTGTGGTATTAAAATAATGGATCTGATCCTTTTACTCACCCTCACAGCTGCATCAGTGCGCTTGTGATTATCTATATATCTTCTAATCTGCTGCGTTATATTGAACAGTTTATCTAATGTGATTCTCACTGGTTGGACTCTTGTCATATGTGGGTCAGAAGCTCCACCCTGGTCCCTGCAGACCTGGTTTTGCCAACTGTATCAGATGATTGTCTGGTCTTTTGGAGACAGAAACCAAGCTGCTCTCATTTTTGGCGAGACAAAAAGAAAAATAGTTTTACAAAACTGTGCACGTGCTGAGAAGCATCTATAAAGATAAAAACTAACAGTATAATGACCACGGAGATAATGAGCCTCTTCCTCTCGCCTTCTTCCTGTTGATAGCAGATGTTTCTCACACTGTCTTTACAAACACAGAGATGAAGTGGTCTGGATCTCTGCCAGGCCCATAAAGCCTGATGAACAACTATGTAATGATTAAGAAAGAAGATATCATCCACTTGCAGCATTATTTATGTTTCTGAAAGAACAGAGAATAATTACCGCTCAAGGCTGTAATATCTGACCATCTTAAAAGTGGATCAACTTTCAGTTACACATAACAGACATAAAGCTTATGACTATCATGGACATGTCCCTGAAGATTTTCTCTCAAAGGTTCTGTGTCCTGCTATTTTACAGCTTTCAACATCTGGGATAGACTCATATACGATACAATCTTACCTTCAGTGTATTATAATCTTTATTTGAAATATAACTTATATTCTCGAGTTATTATCAGAACAGGAAGTAAAATGCTCGGTTTACCCAAAATCCCAGCTCTCTATCAACAACCCCCCCTCCTCCTCGAGAGTGCTGCCCAAATAAAATGGTGAATAAATTCCTGTAATGCACATTTTCACCGAGACATTTTTAGACAGTAAAATACTACAAACGGTGGTGTTTAGTGTCTTGCTTCAGACGCTCGCAGCTAAGTGCATGTGTGTTTAATCTGCAGGAGCAGCACGGACACACTGGGCAGGTCCTGGTGTAACATTGTTACATCACTATGTTACAGTCAGGTGGTTTTCCAGGAGAGAGTGGAGCAGCTGCTCAGAGTGCAGGACTCAGGAGGATTACTGAGAAATGTGTGTATTAAACCAAAAACAACTCGGGGGGGTTAATAAGGACATCGTATCACAACATGATTAAAAGCTCCAAAAAGTTGATTTTGCATGATACAGAACCTTTAATACAGGCTGTCTGCCTGTATGCGGTCATAAATATCTTGTGATTTATTATTTCAATTTAATTTGTGGAAACAGATAGTTTTCAATAGATTTGTTACACATGAAAGTAACTCGAAACACTGTCAAGATAGTAAATGTTATTTCACAAGGAAACACGTGACGTGCACCTGAGAGGACGTGAGGAACATCTCAGCAGGACGGAATCAGGCGGCTCCTAAAATGTGACTGTCACTTTAATAATTGTAGTTTGGCTTCTGATGGGCAGGAACAAAACTCCACGTTGACACTGACCCTTGAGGCAGCCTTTTGTTGGAGCAGATCTTCACCTGGATTTGTATGATGGTGTCTGTCAAATAAGCCACAAAATTCTCCCAAAGGGAAATACCAATGTTATACTGTCAATACACTTGTATTTTGGTTTGACTAAACCAGCGTTAGGGTTGACACTAAAGCATGGAGACCCAAACATCATCCGGTGTCTCTTTACAGAAGATGACAAAGAGATTGTAAAAGCCTGTTGGCTAGAAACTGAGCAGGAAACATGAAGAAGTAAAAAAAAAAAAATTTAATTTATTAATCTCACAATGGAGAAATTCACTTTTGCATTTAACCCAGTTTGGGATTCAGCATCTTGCCAAAGGATGCATCGATACATGGCTTGTTCGGGTTGGGGATCAAACCACCAACCTCTCAATTCGAGGACAACCTCCTTCCCCTTTCGACCACAGCCACTCCTTTATCAGAGGTACCAGATTTTATATCAAGAAACTGAATCATGATTTTTATTATTTGGGTTTTAGAAGCTTCGAAGAAAAGTGAAGTGTGTTATAAATCCTGATAAAAACATGGCAGCACAGATAACCATTATGATTTGAAGACATTGGCAGATTTATTCTAATTGTTTGATAGTATCCCACTTGTACATCATGTGCTTCCTTTGTTTTAGTCTGATTGCTTGTGACTCTGGCGACATCTATCAGTTAACATAAAGCCTTGACCTGTCTGACATTATCCTCATTATTTACTGCCTGTCTGAAAGCGTTGGGTTATATACATATTGCTCTGTTTACAGATGTGAAATGGGAGGAGAATGGGAGGAATCAATCAACTGTTGCTGCTCATTTTCACTAAATAACTGAGTGATTTGAAAAAAAATGTTTTTGTTGTTTGTGAGATTTTGATGCATCTTTACTTTTCTCTTCATGATTTGGCGACAAGGCCTCGGGGTGGAAAGAAGAGGGTCATTACACAGTGGGGTGTGGCTTTGATTTAGAGGGTTGGGGGTCATGGAGATGGAGAAGCATCAATGTAATTAAGTGGTTTTCAAATGTATTGCTGGTTATTAACCACGTTTTCAGTTTACTGACAGAAAAAAAAAATGTTTTGGCTTATGACCATTTTACTGCTAGTCTAAGACCAAATACTACATTGATTGGATACATTATATACTAAAAGTCACTGACTTTTGTCACAAGGGAAGAGGGATGCTTGTTTTCCCCCCAGGAGAGAAATCTTGGCACCTTCTTAAGATGATGACACCATATCATGTTTACTTGAGTTGTAAGTAGAAGCCTATTTCATTCTCAGATCCCAACTTAAACACATTCCCCTCCTGTTTCAGGTTTCCCAGTCATTTATAACAATGTGTGCATTTGTTCTACATTTTTTTAAATCTATTTGTGTGTGTTTGAACATGCCCAACACATATTATTCATTCTATTCCTCTGATGTTATCATGTCTGAGCTTTTTCAACCTTCGTGTTGTTGTGTCTCTCTACATAAAAAGATTGAGAAAAAGTTGAAATTTCTCATGAAGCAAAAGTTATTTTCTCAAACTCTGTTGTTAATTCTAAAGTTTGAGACAAATTCTTTTTTTGTGTGCCTTTCTTGATTTTGTTTTGTTGCATCTTGTCTTGCCTCCTGGTCTGTTTGTTAGATTTGATGTCTGAAGATCTTCCAGTTTGCAGATCATCATCATGCAAATATCAACTCCTTTAGCTGAAGTTCAGGGTTTCAGTTGCCTCTTGTTAAATCCATCTTCTTGCATTTTCATCTAGCCTGGAGTAAATAAGTCTGGTTAATCAAAATCTTTTGCATAAAGACTGAAAACAGGTGTGAGCAGCTTCTCGAGCCAGACCATACAGTATAAATCCAAGATCTCACTGGGCTGCAACTGTTTGGAACATATTTTGATCAGCACACAAGAGGAAGTTCCCAAAATGTTCACAGGGGTTCTCATTTTCCCTGTGTGAGTTGCCTGATCTTACTGTTGTATAGGATTAATTTTGAACATGTCAAAACAATATGCATGTGAAATGTTTTCTCCAAATAGCTTCAGACTTGTTACACACGTCTGAAACTCATCTCAATTTAATCTAGTATTTCACTGGACAGCGACTGTTTGTGTAAAGGATCAACTATAAACAAAAAGGTTGGTAAAGGTATTGTGTATCCTCTGATTCAATGTGATTCTAACAAAACTTTAACTTTTTTACTCACATTTTTGTGTCTCTAAACAGTCCGAGTACAGAGATCCAGGTTTCCTTAGAATAAAACACCTTCATAATTAGACCAAAATTTCACATGATGAATCTTTATAGATTTATTTTTTGTTCTTTGTGCACTTTGGAGGTAAAAAGATGATAAGATCTCACTCTTTGCCAGTCCTTCAAGTCTCAGCATCACGCTGGGCCAAATGTCTCTGGGGGCTGTCTTCATACCTAATGCACTGCAACAAGGGAGGGGTATACATGTTCTCAAACACTCAAGTAAAGCAAACTAGAACACCAGAATCCAGTTTTTGATTCACTCGTCTGCTGCGTTTCCTCGTTCTTTCATTTTTAACTGACTCATTTCTTGTCACTGTCTTTTCTGGTCTCTCTTTTTGAAGTTACATCACTTGATAAGCATGTCAATCTCTAAAATTCTGTAACTGGATGCTTGCAGGAACGTTATTCTTCAATAAAAGCCTTAAATCTCATGGGAAGATAAACACACATTAACATACATCAACACATGCCTGCAGGGTTTTCCTGAGGAAGGATTCACTGACGTTAACAAATCATGTGGATTTGGGCTGACTACTAACTGTGACTGCTGTGTATTATCTTCTCAGCAAAAATTGCCTTTTATATGCTCCAGATATGCCATATTTGTACAGAACATTATACTGATCTTTTTACATATATGACCTGCTCTTCACTCTCAGTGCATCAATGTACGTGTTGAAATCTAGAATTCCTGTTGCTTTGTCTTATTGTTCTTCCTTGTCCTGCATCTGAGTGTCATTAGTCCACCTCACAGACCCTAAAGCCAAAGAAAAAAGAAAAGTGTCCGTAGATAAAACAGTAAAGATAAATTGCATGAGTTTAAATGTATCCAGCTTGATGTGCTACGATCATATTTACAGTATGTGTACTTGCAAAGGTATTTTTTTGTGTCAAAGTGACGTGTCCTCCTACTTTCTCGCCCACCCCCCCAAATAATTAGTTTTTAAAATCAAATAAACAAAAACAGAAGAAGAAGAATCCTTTATTGTCCCACAATGAGGAAATTCAGCTGTAACAGCAGCAAAGTGACAGGCAACTCAAACATTTGGAAGAATATAAACTATGAAAAACAGATGCGCAAAAATAACAGCAGCAGAAATATTATTAAAGTGAGTTAAATAGTGCAAATCAGGGGTGTAATGTTAACTCACATCACACATTCTTATCATCAACTTATCTTATCAAAATCACTGACTTGTGTTTACTGGATCAGGTTTTTGCAAAGATGAGGATCTTCACACTTCAATCAGCATCTGTTTTACTGTGAAATTGTATAACGAGAAATAGTTGATCAAATATGTGATATGGGGCTGAATTAGATCTGATAACTGTATCTTGCTCTCTCACAGAGAAGCCAAACAGTAGGATTATGTTGATAAAACAGAATAAAATTAGATAATGAGGTCAGATGTGAGAAAACCACTGTAATTCCTGAAAATAGATGACAAGGAAAGTAATTATCAGCAACACGATGTGATACAACAAAGCCCATTTGTATGCATTCTATTTCCTTAATAGACAAAATGAAAACTATGTTTTGCATTTAGGCACATCTTATTTTCTCTACATTGTGTTTTACCTGACTAAACAGCTCAGGGCTCTAAAAACGCGATCACACCGCCCTCTTGTGGCTAAATTAAAGTTACCGTCACCAAATCTTTCTCTTTCAAACACTATGTTAATGATCGAAATAAATCATAACATAAAAGTACTGAATATTTTTTTAAATAGACTGTTTAAAATTATGTGTTTTCCAGGTTAAATCATTTAGATTACAAGTTTTTCACGGATGTTTTTTGGAAGGAGGTCGGAACGATCAACTGTTGCTTGTTTCCTCAGGTGGAAACGGACGGATCGCTGAAGGAGCAAATCAAAATGGCGAGTCAAGAGGAGTCTGTAAGGGAGTTCGTCGCCGTTACCGGTGTGGAAGAAGAGAGGGCCCGATTTTTCCTGGAGTCAGCCGGGTGGAACCTGCAGGTATGACTTTTTAGCGGTTTTGTCTAGAGTTACAGTGGACCGAAGATGATTCTCTTCAAAGGAAGTTACGCTTTCATGGCGCGCGTCTACCGTTAGCCTGTGTTACCAGTAATTTGTGCAAGTCACCCTTTGAAAATGGCCTGTCCGCTTTCTGACACCAAACACGGACGATGTCTGTCACACATTTAATTGACACGGTTGGGTTTACATAAATAGTTTTTGACCGTTAAACACGCAGCTCTTGTATGAAGTTTCTGCCGGTCTGTCGTGATTCCGATGCTAACTAGCATTAGCCTTATGTATCGACACATTCATGTTAGTTGACGCAGTGAAATAATGCTGTCAGATTTAAATTCCTTAACAAAGCATTGTCATCAGGCACAGTTAAAAATAACGACGATATTAGATGGTAAATGACTCAGAAGAAACACGCCACTTCGTTTTAATATTTGGAAAAATCTTCTTTAAGAAACAAACTAAATGTTGAGAATGGTGAATTTCGTATTGTAGGTTGTTAAAGAAAAAGGTAAAGCCCTTAATACAGTTCTGTTAATATAATTCTTATTTGCCTGTAACACTGATCAGACATGATTTAGTTATTACCCAAGTTACAAGGTTAATGACCTACAGAGGTGTTAGTGGGGACTGGAAACACTTGGAGCTGAAATCCTCAACTTAAACCTGACTTTCATTTTTTTTAAAGATGTGCAGTGTCATTTATTCAGATAAGTTGGAAATTTGAATACGAACAAAATAAGTAAAATGTAATTTTACAATCAACTTTGTCATTTTATTAGTGTCAGAATTAAAACGGGAGGATTTAGAGCCTAGAATATCAGTGATATAGCAATCCTTAAATTTACTGTTTGTTTTTTTCCGAGTACCCACACTTCAGAGTTTCTTTTCCTGATTTGTAAGACGTTTTTAAATTAAGACCAATTATGGAATCTTTTTTTGTAATTCTTCTTTTTTACTTTTTTGAATCTTTTTCCATCTCATACCTTACACGAAGGGTCTCAGTCTCCCTGTCCTCGAGGGCTGCAAACCTGCAAATTTTAGACTCTGCTTCAACACACCTGATTCTAATGAACGGATTAACAGGCTTCTGCAGGACTTATTGAAATGCAGAGGATTTAAATCCGGTGTGTTGAAACATGGAAACATCTAATAGGTTTGCAGCCCTCGAGGTCTAGAGTTTGAGACTCCTGCCTTACACTCTTTATTGCCTTTGCAATTGCCTTCATCATTGTCCAATTCAACATAAGCAATTCCAGTTTCTGATCAAGTCGGTACATCTTACAAAGTTACTACATTCTGTAAAAAGTTTTTTAAATGTGTGGTTTATGTTGAAAACATGTTCCTGCCTGAATCGCCTAATAAAAAAAATCCTTCCTTCATACTACCGGTAATATAAATTTATAGAAGAAGCATCTCGTCTCTGCTCCTGCACCAACATGGAGCATCATCTTCATCACTTAAAGCCCTATCAGCTCCAAGCTACCACTTGAGCACAATGATGATTTAGTCAACTGTTTTCATGTGGCTTTAATAACAAGGGTTCTGTTAGCATTCTTCTGTAATATGCTAATATCAGTGTTTCTTCCTCAGCTTGCGCTTGCCAGTTTCTTTGAAGATGGAGCAGATGATGACATTATTACACTTCCTCAGCCTGAGGGAGGCTCCTCTGTATCTCGATCTGCGGGCCCCAGGTACAGTATCCAACCCATTATTTAGTTTATTAACACTAAACTTTGCCTTTGTAAACTTGTGCTTTTGCATTGAGAAATTGCAAAGTCCTAGCAGCATGGTGCAGCAATGTTTGTTCTGTGCAGATTCAGCCTTCAGTCTCTGGTTTTGTAACATAACACAAGCTTATTATTTATCTACAGTAGTCAGCCTAGAGTGACCTCCTTTAGAGACCTAATGCATGAGGCAGAGGATGAAAGTGATGAGGAGGAAGGCCAAAGGTAAGTTTACTTTCTAACTTTTTATCTAAAATGAATGTTTCACCTCCACATTAACAATATGAGTTTAAACAGATTATTTCCTAACTGCTTTCCTCTAAGTGGATTTCTTGGGCTGATTTAAATAAATACTTTCAGAGTCGTAAAAGAGAATGTTTTATACTAAAAAATCTCTCTGATAAAAAAGGAAATTAACTTTCTGCCAATTGATTTTACTGTTTTTGTTCATCTTGAAAATCCTTGGGACTTTTATAAATACTGGAACCTGCACATCCTCACAGTACCTGAAGGGTAAAGAGCCTCTCCTGTGGGAGCTGATTCCAGAATGCACCAAACTATTTTTGGTCTCACCTCATTCACTGAGAGCTGGTCGCTTCTCTGCTGCGTAAACATATTCTTCTGCCGGTGCAGTGCAGTGGGCTGGTTGGCAGTAAACTACATGTTTTTACTACAACCAGCTAGTAAACTGGACAAAGAATAATGGTTGTTTAATCTTAATTCAGCAGTTGTAGATTTTGAACTATTATTTAGTCTTTTTGTTTTCTTAACACAGAATTATGTTGTTGTGCTTTAAGATTCTGTTTGTCTTCTGGTGATTTACTGTCATTTAAGTTTACAGGAGTCACTAAATCTAGTAGTAATAATTTTCTGCACAGGGTGTATTATGCAGCCCTATTGCTTCTGATTTAGTGTTCTGGTTTCTGCAGTCACTGCTTTGAACATTGTGCACATTGGATTGTTACTTGTTTGCATGGGTAATGTTGTTTTAAATAAAGCACCAGTAAAATCCAGTTTGATTCATGAAAAATATTAAGCTCATTGAGACATGCTACTAAAAAAGCTGCAGTCTGGAGGCTTGTGGTGTTGCTCTACATCAGTCAGATACCCACAGAGAGGCTGGGGTTAAATACTACTTTTAATTCAGCAAGACACAAAGACCCACCATCACAACTGTAGCAGTTTAACCATGATGTCTCTGAATGGTCACTGTTGAAGTACTTTCACTGTGGAAAGCTTTAATGTGGACTCAGATCTGAGATGTTGTTACTTATTGATCTCTCAGGCAGATAATAAATCAACCTGTGCCTAGCTATCTGTACAACACACACTGAATATTTTTAGCAAAAACCTGTTGGGGCCCTTTTAATAGGGCCACATTTTATGAAACCCTCTTCTGTGTAGGTGGAAGAATGTCAAATATCTTACAGTCTTTCTTTACATCCCGGCAGGTTTTTTGCAGGGGGATCAGAGCGCAGTGGACAACAGATCGTCGGGCCCCCCAAGAAAAAAAGCTCCAATGAAGTTGTGGAGGATCTGTTCAAGGGGGCCAGAGAACATGGAGCTGTACCTTTGGATCGGAGCGGGAAAGGACCAGGAGAATCCAGCAAATCAAAGGTAAAATAAAGCTGGTGGAGTTCTGAATTCTGGTTGGGTTTTTGTCTCATACTTTACCTGAGCATGCATTTCTCAAGTAAGCAATTACTTATTTTTATATGAACTGAGTTACAGCTGTCATTTTCATGTCTTTCATTCTGTTTTCATTTTGTGTGTCCGGTCATTTCTTAGGCTTTTATTGGTGGAGGTTACAGACTTGGAGCAGCTCCTGAAGAGGAGTCAACTTATGTAGCTGGAGAGCGGCACGGCGCCAACAGTCAGCAAGACGTGAGCGCAGATCCTGCTTCCTTATTTGTACTTTAGTCTTGTTGTGTTTCCTGTCTTAAAGTTCTGGCAGATGCAACTTAAACCAGGATGAGAGTCACACATGTTACATTTGGAGCTCTGAAACAAGATTACAGTTACAGTCTGGGATAATCATTTATTAATTCAGCATCTCATTTCCTGAAGTAGAATCACTCACATCTTTGTGAGTAGGAAGCTGGATTACTTCAGCCTGATACTTGACAAGTATTTACCACAAATGAGAGAACTGGGAGAAAACCTTGACACAATAACGAGTGTTATCACAGTGTTCAGTTGGTGCTGCTGGAAAGGAGCAGGTTTTAAATGTGTGTATGGTATTTACCTTGTGCATTTAAACATGATACTTTAAAAGAGGATTTTGGTTCAGAAAGAGTGTTTTAAATGATACCTGAAAATCATCTTAGTTTTAAAGGAGAAGTTATAATTGGATGTTCATTTTGAATTGTTAGAAGTAACAAATCCAGACTTAAAGGAGACAAGTGTACATTGCTTCCAGTCTCTAAAGAAGTTTATGTGTTAGGTACATGTGGTGCTGAAGCTGTGGAAGACGGGTTTCAGTCTGGATAACGGAGAGCTTAGAAACTACAACGACCCTGAAAATGCAAACTTTCTGGAGGCTATTAGAAGAGGGTAAGAGAAGTGGAACTCATTCCACGTCACACACAAACTACATGTAAATATCAAAACAAAGGTCACTCAGTAAGGGTTTAAAACAGTTGATGGATTTGATTCAGCTGCTGGTTTTTAAACTGCAGGGAGATCCCTCTGGAGTTAAGGCAGCGGTCTCGAGGAGGTCAAGTGAACCTGGATATGGAGGACCACAGAGATGAAGACTTTGTCAAACCCAAGATGGCCTTCAAAGCCTTTGAAGGTGAAGGACAGAAGTTAGGAAGGTGAGGATGTGAAGTGTCTCGTCTGGTTGAAAATAAAAACCAGAAGACCAGTCTGACTGGTTCTACTCAGACATGAGTCATTTTTAGTGTTTGTATTGACTTTGTACACAGGCTTGTTCAGAGTAAAGGAATGCTTTATAATGAAACACGTGACGGGATCACAAGCAGGTCTATGTAACATAAAAGTGACTAAAGTTTTATCTTTTTCTACGTACTTATTTAGTGCCACTCCAGAACTGGTTTCAGTTCCACCTACCTCCCAGCAGGACCAGGCTGCTAATGAGGCTCAAGCCAGTGCTTCTGTGACCCTTGAGCCATCTCAACCCACAACTAACATTCAGATCCGTCTGGCTGATGGTGGCAGACTGGTCCAGAAGTTCAACCATACTCACAGGTAAACCCAGTTTTATCATTTCATCAACACATTTTTGAAACGATGCAAGTTATCGTGTGGTTGTAAATCAGAAATGGGTTTGACTGTGTTCTGTTTTACAAGGAAACATTGATGCAATAAATCATGGGATGTTCATTAGTATAATATAATATAAAAACAACAACAAATGTTTGTCTCAGATACAGCAAGTACGGCACAACTCCTTAGATTTATTCTGGTCGATCAGAAATAACAGATTAACAGTTGATGACATCATCTTTTGGCTTCATTGTTTGAGGGACTTTTTCCTGTTTGGATACTTCCTGTTCCTGCTGTCTTAACTTACCTTAATAAAACAAATGTTTTTCGTATTGTAGATGTTGGCGCAGTTAAAAATTAGATTTATACATTTAATATCATCTTAAACAAATTGTTGTAATTTATTTAAAGACCCATCTCCCTTCATTTTCTGCTTTAAAAGAGAAAATTCCATAAATATTTTAAAACAGCAGGTTGCCAAGAAAACTGTTTCCATTGCTTCAGGTGTTAATTTACAACTGAAGCCCAAAGGCTTGAAATGTTCATACATTTGTTTTTTCTAATTCTAGTTAGACTGCAGTAACAGAGAAACACTGAGCCTTTTACCAAACATTAGCTCATCACAGAGATGAAAATGTGTGTTTATACAGTTTGTCACTGCATCGTAATGAGCAGCTGATCCTGACTAACTCTTAGTCCAGCTACGTTTCACACTAAGATAAAATGTGATCTTTTTCTCTCCGTGCACTCAGGGTGTCAGACCTGCGGCACTTTGTGGTCGCAGCTCGGCCTGCCATGGCTGCCCGAGAGTTTGTTCTCATGACCACCTTCCCCAACAAGGAGCTGACGGATGAGAGCGAGACGCTGCAGCAGGCCAACCTCCTCAACGCTGTCATTGTTCAGCGGCTAAAGTGAGGCTGGATAAATAAGATAAGCTCCTCAGGAAGGAGAGAACATATGGACTTCTAGTTTCTCATTTTTCTTTTTCTTAAAAAATGGAACATTATTTTCCCAGCCTTGTCCTCTGCTGTGTTCCTCGTCGGTCCCCGTCTGTCCTCAGAGACAGACTCGTGAGAGCAGAAATGATACTGTTCAAAAGCCTCCAGCTGTAGGTGAATTGTGGTTTTAATGGTCATGAGTTTACCTGACAGTCACAGTTCAGCTGTCTGAACCCCATTTTGCTGAGAGGAACACTTTGTAGATCTCCACCTACCCTGTTTCACTTTTTTGTTCATTATTATTAGGCCCAAGCACCAAAAAGCAGTGCAAAGGCCTATTGAAATCCTAGTTTTTTTGTTTGTTTTTTTTGCTAGTCATAATTTGGCTCTTGAACAATGTTTACGATCAGGCACTGGGGCCTCAGTAGATCCACTCAGCTGCAGATATCATCTTGTTTCTGTCTAAATGCCACAAACTGCTAGAGGAAGACGAGACTTTTTAACACGGTGGTTTGTTTTAGGTTTCCTCATACCTCCACAGAAAGATATAAAGATGTAACAAAGGTTTTTTTCCTCTTGATACCAGTAGCCTTACGCTCCTTTGTTCTCCTCCAGAACCCCACCGTTCCCTTTGTTGAAAAGCAGATGGATTTATTTTTTTAAACTCCCTTGTTTACTTTTTCTCTTCCAGATTGTTGATTTGTCCTGGTTACACAGGAGGATTTTGATACGCCCTGGTGTAAAACCAGAGTAACAGCTTTATCATCAAACTACTGGTTGAGCAAACGAACATATTTAATGTAAACACTGGTTTCATTTAGTAGATGTTGAATTCCTGTAACACAGACATCTGCTATGCATCCTGGAGCAACAGAAGTATGTTTAAACCTCTGAATCAAATAAATTCATTTTATGATTGATGTATAAATGAGTTGGAGTCTTGTCTTTTTATTTAGGGTTGAAGGTGTATTGACACTAAGTAAAAATCTGATCATTGATGTAAATGTCACCTAAAGTAATTTTTTTATTTAAATGATAATTTGAGGAGATTGATAGAGTAAATAAATTATTAAAGTTATTAAAATGTGAGTGAAAACTAAAAAAGCAAAATAAATGAGTCTTTTATTCTGATGGATTTTTTAGATATGAATAGCATCACCGTCTCGATGTTGTTGAGTGGCAATAAATTGTAACACAAGTTTGAGAAAGACTGAACTGATCTCAAAAGTTTTTAACATCTGAGTGAAACAGATTCATTTGAGGTCGTGTTGACACTGAGTGTTTCTGTTAATAACTGATGGACTTATTTATGCTGGAGTTTTATGTTTGAAGCACTCGGTGGCATCTTAAGTTCTTTTATTGTGATAGAAGTGATTATCTCTAATGAAGAACTTCAACTGAGACGTAAACTTTAGTTAAAATTCAATCTATCTAGTACAGCAGAGAAATAGTTTGATCCAAAGCAGCTTGGGTTCACCTTAGGGTGAATAATGAAGAATGAACTGCGCCAGATGCAGCTGCTTTCGGATCAGTAACAACAGTGTGGGACTTGAAGCTCTTATCTGTCCCTGAACGTATTGAATACTAACTGAAATCATGCACAGCTTTCTGGTTAAAACATGTCATCAGAAGAAGATTCTGTTACTAAAACCTTAGTTCATTTAGTGTTCATTTCATCTGTAAAGAGATGAAGGACTATTTTACTTCATAAACTACAGTCTTTGGGTACTAATCAGATACTGGTCTGAGGTCTGCTCTGTTGCTCTTACTCTTTTTAAAAAATAAACATCACATTGTGTCACTTGAATCTTTCCAGCAAATTCTTTGATTGTTTACAGAACTTTTTTTTTTTTCAGTAAACATCCTGATTTTAGTTGAGCTTTGCAAATCTGTCTTTGCTCATATGACTCTAAATATGATCAATGTTTCATTCTGAAACACGAGGTGTTGTAGTCAACTGCTCCACAGCTTAGATTATTTTGAAACTGCGTTGGAAGTTGAGACAAAGCAGCATTAGATAAGTGAAATCTGAGACCACCACCTCTATTCAAACTGGGGGTTTCCTTTGTAATATTGCTTCCTTAACTCCTCTTTCAAACTATCTGTCTTCTCTGTCCAAAATGTGGACATTACTGTCCTCAAAAAGTGTCCTTTATTGGTAAGATGCAGGTGTCCTGCTGAGTCCTGACCTGAACATCTGGATCTGCTGTGTTGAATCATGTGTCTGTGGGGAGGTTGTAAAGGTCTGAACACTTCTGACTGCACTGACCATGATGATTAGTGTTTTTTAAGGTAAACAGTTGGTGTTTGTTCCATATCTGTGTGTGTGTGTGTGTGTGTGTGTGTGTGTGTGTCAAAACAGGTTCCTCAGAAAGCATATCATAAATGGAGAGAGAAAAAACACCAACCACTTATCAAACACCCACTTTGCCCAGTCTGCGCTGCCCACCAGATGTCATGTTCATCATAAATACAAGAAAAGCTGCACGTGCCTCTTCAAAATAAAAGCGTCATTTTCTAACAAAATGTTTATATTCTGTCTCTTGAAATTCACTGAGTCACATATCTTTATTTTTCAATATTTGAGACAGTGATGTCTTAAAATATACAAAAATGATTTTTTTGCTCCAGATTTTTAAGGATTTTTGGAATAAATCTGGACTTGCTGAAAGCTTCTACTGACATGGTACAACATAGCGTCTCCTTAATATGTAATATGCCATGCATCAACCAATGAAATTTTTTTATTTTTTACTCATTTGGTGACCTCAAGATGTTTTGTTAACTAAAACCCTGCAGTGTACTTTGTACTTGTTGAGTGGACAATGTTGTTGGAATATTAGAATATTTCCTAATATTAAACAATCAGGAAAGGAAACATAATTGGATTTAGCTGCTTCAGAATCAGATAGACTACAGTTTACTGAGTTTATGGGCATGTTCCAAAATATCATCAAATGACTTTAGAGGGGAATAGAAGCTGTAAAAGGAGGTCTGACTCCATTCAAGTTTATACTAGTAAACACAGACCCTGTTGGTTTGTCCATAAAGTATGAATTTGTTGGTAACTTCATCAAAGTGATTGTCTCATAAAATAAAGAATGAGTGAAAAACTCCAGTCAGGGAATATGTTTCCTGGTTCTGTCTTCAGTTGTAGGCCTAATCATGATTTGAATCTATTTGGATATCTCTACTCGGGGGGGCTTTATTTTGAAGCTTTAAAGCGGAAGTGTCTGTGTTTATTGTGGTTGATTGACGTTGGACACTAAGGAGAGAGACAGCTGAGGAAAGCCGGGGGAGCGAGCAGACAGACGACTGCAGGAGGACCGCACCGTGTTCGGGGACTGAAGCAGCTCCGTGACACACATCGCTGAAATGGGGGTAGAAATCGAGACCATCACGCCGGGTGACGGTAAAAACTCAACACAGAAAAACGCGCTTATGCGCTCGTTTCCAATTCAGCTCCAGAAAACACCGCCTTAATGCGTCGCTACATTGAAGCGCCTCTTTGGTTTCTCCACAGGAAGAACTTTCCCCAAAAAAGGACAGACGTGTGTGGTGCACTACTGTGGTGAGTTTCAAACCAAAAACTTGTAGGTTTGCATGTAAATTGTGCACATTAAAGTCTCCTCCTCCTCTTTTGGAAGGCCGTGCAAGTGGCGTGACGGCTGCAGGCAACTGTGTCCCAATGCTGTATAAAAACATGGCTCAGAATAGTCATCCTCAAAGTGTGACAGCAAATCCAGACAGGAACAAGGTCAGAGTGCACGCGGACCCTGCTGGGGTCCGGTCTGAAACCTTCCAGGCACTGATTCCTCAGTAGGTCAAAGAGACTTGACTTCCATCACAGACCGGGCTGCATGACACTTTAACCCGTTCTGTGCCTTTTCTGTTCCTGGAACGTTTATTCTAGATGAATTCGTCAGCAGAAATGTCCAAAAACTGGATCAGGACCAGCAGCGTCGTGTCCCTGACTCGAGTCAACGCTGCGTAAAATATGTCTGGGTCAGTGGGGACCAGCATCTCAGAGATCACATGAAGTGATCGTTTGTCTCGTCTGGAGATTTAACAAAAGAGAATTTGGACAGATAAATAAAAGAGGAATGAGATGAATTCCGCCGCAGGGTTAAATCAGAGGCGCAGACAGACGCACGGATCCAGACAGCGGATCCTGTCTGATCCTGTCTGATTTCCAGCGCTTTCTGTCTTTGTTGGAGTTTCTTTTGGGGTCGTGGGGCGGGGGGTCGGTGGCAGTTTAGTTGAGCGGATTATAACCGTCTAGGAGACTGGAATAATGACACCCTCCCTGTGTTATTCATGTAATATTCCACCAGACACACATGGTATGGAGCATGTTCCAAGGGCTCCCAGCTCTTCCCATGGAGCTAATGTTCCTTATTTTGATTGTTGGGTGTACAATTGTTGTTGTTTTAATTGTTTATTAATGTCCCCATTCTGTTCAATTGCTTGATTTGTTAAATTCCCCAAAATGCAGCAATAATTAGTCATTATAGTTCCAAGAGCAGCCATTTAAAAATAAGTATTGTTTTGTTATGAGTTAATTATAACGATAACAAAAAACGGATGTACTGGTGTGCTAAACAGATAAACTAACTGTCAACAGGTAGAGGCAGGTCACAGGTAATTTATCCGCAACACACAATGGTTATATGTCGCTATTTTAATGTCAAACTTTATTCCTGTGAATATGAAGATTTCATTATAAGATGCTCAGAATCTAGTCTCAGTTCCTGTGTAATGGTTTTTAAACAGATAGCGTTATGAGATGACTACATTTGGGTTATAAAATAATAGTAATTAAAAAATAAATACATAAAATTGGATTAAATTATGTGTTTTCTAAACAGCTCCCCCTGCTGGAACTTTACTAGGACTTCCTGTTTTTTACCAATTGGAACCAACGCGGTTCTCCAGGTTCTGCAACTAATAAAACATGATGTAACATGAAAGTTCCACAACACTAAGAGGTTTAGTTAGGACATAACTACATTAGGTGTTTTTATTTCTAATTACAGACATGAGAATTAAAATATAGTATGCAAACTGTGGTTCTGTAGTGAATACAACACTTGACCCATATTAAATACTTTACAGTTTTTGTTCATTTTTCCTGTTTGACAACATCTTGTTTCATAATGCCTGTTCAATTTAAGGTTATGTAATTTACAATAAGGCTGGATTTCCTTGAGAGGGGAGTCTGTTTTTTACTTTCTTTTTTTAGAATACTCATCTTCCACAGGATTTCCTCTTGTCTGTTTGCTTTTAGACAACAAAGAATCTCTGAAAGATGAAATTAGTCCTTGTTTCAGTGCAGTGGGAGTTTTTAAATCTCAGATTTTCTGGTTCTTTGAAACATCTTCTGGAAACAACCAGTGTGATAAATTGTCATCACTCCTGAGGTGTTTGCTGATAAACTGGCAAACGCTGTACAGGGATGTTTGTATCAAACCTTTCAGCTCCAACAGATAATTCTATTAGGTTGTTATCTAGATGTCCACACAAGGACCGGACTCCCACTCAGCTGCATGGATTAAAGGTTACATCCAGCCTACTCTGATGTGCCTAATAACAAGTGCAGTGTTGCGCCTACACACACACATATCAAACCAACTTAGCACATGCACATAATAATGGTACTAATAACTGTAACAGTGGAAATAGTGGAAATAATACTGAAGACAGATGCTTGGATTTTTCTAACGAAAAAGGGTTTCAGTTGTTATTTTTGAAATTCCTGGAATTGTTTTGTTTGCTGGCTCAATAAAAAGAACACTAGTCATCAGACAAGCTTGGATTTGATCCTAATAATAATCTTATTAACCAGTTTTTACATGGCAGCTAACAGAACAAACACTGAAGGGATGTCATGATAAGTAAAAATGGTGGGTGTAAAGAGAAGTAGCTCATGAATGTTTCAGCATGTGTGAGGAGACTGTCGAAAGTACCAAAGAAAACACAAAACAATGATTGTAGGTGTGTGATGCGAGGACCAGTGCAGGTTTGATGGTCTGTGGGCAGGAAGAGCTAAAAGTGTTTTGTGGTAGATTGTATTTGTTCCACTCAGAGATCACACTCGTTCAGTGAAGGAACACTGACAGCAGGACTGTTCCTGCTTCACGATCAACTAAAACTACGATACACAACAGTCCTCAAGTCTTTAAATGCTGCACTCAAAGATCCAGACCAATTTATAACTTTTTGAAATACTCTAAAGTTACTGTTCTTCAAAATATGAAGAGTTTCTTTTTTATTTTTGGCTGTTTTTTACTCCCTATTGAATCCAACCATTTTTACAGGATTTTATTGTATATTTGTCAATCCTTTTAACTCTGCTTCATGCTTTTGTGTTAGTGTGTTTCTGTATTGTCACTCCTGTAATTGTTTGTCGTCTGTGTGTGTGTGTGTGTGTGTGTGTGTGTGTGTGGGTTTGTATTTCTGACCTCCTGAGGACCAGTTTCCTGACTTTTACTATCTTTCTGGGGTCCGAGGGTTCTTGTGGGGACCGAAGCCTGGTCCCCATGAGGGGGACTCCCCTTTTTAGGGTTAGGGGTTAGGTTTATAGGTATGGTGTGAATAGAGTTTTAGTTAGTCTTAGGGTTAGTTATAGATCAGTAATGGTTAAGGTTAGGAAAAGGGTTTGGGTTAGGTATAAATCTAGTTACTAAAATCAATGGAAGTCAATGGACGGTCCCCATAAGGATACCAAAACAAACATGTGTGTGTGTGTGTGTGTGTGTGTGTATTTTTCCTTTGACTGTGTTGTTAACAGATACGTCATGAATCACTGGGCAGATTTCTGTGAATTTCTCAGAAAGTAATTTTTGGATGTACATCTACAACTTTTGCAGATTGACCTTGTCAAACAAACAATGTCTAGAACTTTTCATTTTACAGATATTGAGCTACACTTTCAGCAGCTGAGAGTCGTTCAGTTCAGATTTAAACAAGACATTGTGCCATAAATGTTTTCAGAAATATCTACTTTAACATTTCCAATTATTAAACATATTTATGACTCGTGTCCTTTAAATAATGTTTTATTTCTGCTCACAGGTCCTGTGGTTGTTAACACTTTCTCCTTCAGTCTCTGTTGGACTTTGGACCACAGTCCTTCTTTATTTGTTATTATAAATTCTAGCCAGAAAACATAAATTTGAAATGACATGAATCAACTTGGGATGAGCAATATTTAGAACATTTCTTTGCTGTAAAAATATATTAAAATGAAAATCAGAATTAATTCAATATCAAATGCTTTTCCTCCTCCTCTCTGTGTCTGTTACTTTGTTTAGGGTCTCTGACAGATGGACGGAAGTTTGACTCGTCCCGCGACAGGAACAAACCTTTCCGGTTCAAAATTGGCAAACAGGAAGTGATCCGAGGTTGGGAAGAAGGTGTGGTGCAGGTAAGCTGCAAGGTGTTACTCAAGGTGTTTGTATAATTTTGTATGTGTTTGCAGACAGCTGTTAAATTACTTTTGCAGATCAAGATGCTGTTTTTAATGTCGTTTTTCTGTTTTTTCAGTCAGAACAATCAGAACTGCAGCAAATACTGATATATATTACCTTAAAATCAGTTTGTCGCTGGAACAAACAGTTCTGAGAAAATGTTATGGTGCATCATAACTGGGAAGCAGCAAAAAGAAGCATTTTCTCTCTGATGTTGTTGCTCTTCACCTTCTGAAAAACATCATTTATTGACATGGTTCCATTATCCCGTTTTCCATTAAATCAAGAGCTGAAACAGTGTGTTCCATATGACTCAGCATCTCTTCTGTCAAGCTGTGGATTATTTTTGACTTCCCAACAAGGAGTGTCTTTATGAAGGATTTTATAGCAGAGGCATGTGTTATTGAGAAATGAAGCAGAAGACAGTGGAATCGATTTAGTAATACTGAATCATCATTAGTAAACAAGATGTTTTCCCTCCCTCTGTCTCCTGTGGCATATTATCTAACTTCAGCTGCTGAAACTACATTATGATCCAGCAGCTCTCTAACATCCATTAGTTGTTTTCTCTGCCCTCTGTTTGTCTCGTCTGCTGCCTCCTCCTCCTCCCTCCTCCAGATGAGCGTTGGCCAGAGGGCCAGGCTGACCTGCTCGCCTGACTACGCTTATGGAAACAAAGGCCATCCGGGCGTCATCCCTCCTAACGCCACCCTCATCTTTGATATTGAGCTGCTCTATTTGGAGTGAAGCAAACCTGCAGCTTGTTGGGACTGTGCTGTGTAAGTCTCTGACCACAAATCCTGTTCATGCTTATTGCTAATGATCATGCTAGCTTGAGTAACACTATGTTTAAAGCATGTATTCTTACACTGATCAGCCATGACATTATAACCACTGACAACATTATGAGGAATGTGTTTATTAAGTATAAGAGCAGTTTAGACAGTGAGTGAGTGAGTGATGGATGGTGGAGGCGGAAATAATGAGGAACAGAGCAACTTAAACAAGGACCAAACTGTGGTGGTCGGGTCACAGCATCTCCACTAATGTCTGTCTTGTGGGATTTTCCTACTGAAGAACTCATGGATGCACATGATGAAGTCTGGTCTTCACTGTCCACTGACAACAAAAAGACTTCTGTTTCTTAAAGTGATGGAAAATAAGTTTAGGCAAGCTGACGGGGGCAATGCAACACGATAAGCAATATTTTACTAATGACTCAAGTCCCATCTTTGTTCACTCATCTGTCTGTGGTCATGAAGCCGCCACTGTGTTCCCCTTTGATAACTCACACATGCCAATCAGAAGCAGCTTTAACAACATCTGCTTTTGGCTCAGCTGCGTGTCAGAGGCCGATCAACTTAAGCATATAATCTCCACCATTCTCAACTAAATTCGAGCATATCAGTTCCATTCGAGGAGGTGATGTTCCTGACTAGTAAATCCTCATCATGGAAATGAAGGTCACTGACTCTCAGACACAATAAAAAGCCATTTCAGTCTGCAAAAGTAGTTCACAGGTGATTTTAAACAGCATAACGAGGATGTAATTGTGTCTGTTTGACCTCTAAATTCACTGAATCTCAAACATTTGATGAAAACAAAGTCAGGATCACGGAGGAGCTGATTAAAAAGGGTCAGATAACTTTAGTAGAATTACTGTTGAAGTCCATGTTTTATTAAGACTCTCCAGGCAGGAAAATGGAAACCTACACAATATTGGATATGTGGTCATAATGTTATGGCTGAAACGAAAATTCCCATTGTTTAGTCTGCAGGTTATATACTGATTGATTCTGTTCAAATACGTTTTAGTCTAATGTGAAGCCTGAAAGGAGACATTAAAGTAAAATGATCTTTCTCACCTTCGTTTCAGTTGACTTCACACCTGCGTGACCTGGAGAGAAGCTCGGACAGTCTGCACTTGATTCTTTTTGCTTCACTACTTATGTCATTGAACTATGAGAGTTTGTGTTATTTTGGCTGAGTTACTGATATTTTACAATCATATTCCTCCTCACCGAAACGCCGGGCCATAACCTCACAAACCTCCATGTTCTTTATCTTGTGTGAAAATGCTTTTTCTTTGTGTGTGTGTGCTTCTTATGTCCTGGCTGTGTGAGATTACACTGAGAAGTGTATAAAATGCCAATGAACCACTAGCAGCATCTCTTATGAGTCAGTGTGTGTACTCCTATAATAATGTTTGACATTTTGTTTTATCATCGCAGAAAACAAAACTGTATAAAAAATAGAAAAGCACACATTTGTATTCCTCTCCACTTAAGAGGTGGATGAAATTAAATTAGTTTCTGTCAGATATGTAACAGCTGATTACAGTCAAATGTCATGGTGCAGCACAGTAATTGAGCTTTCTATTCCAAACTAACCTTTTTACTACTGTTTTGTTTTGTTCCCCATTAAAGTTGTTAACTGAAGAAGAGGAGTAAATGATGAATAGAAAAAAAAACAATCAGAGTTGTAGATAGTTCAGATGTGTGCCTAAATATGGTTACTACCTTGCCCTGTCTGCATGTTTTAGATATTATAGGAAACATGATGTGTACAAGTTGAAAGCTCTGCATTCAGTTAACATTCTTACCGCCTTTTCATCTCTTTAAACCCCATTTAAAGCCGTACTCAGGTCACACAGTGCAAAGATGGGACATATGGCAAATTAAATCTAATTCACAGAAGATCTGAAAGGCTTTAAATTTATAGGCAAAAGCAAATAACTCTTCCTAGCCTTACTTTGTGTGTCAGTTTGATTCATGTATTTTTGGATACCAAGTTTCTGTCTTTGAGAATCAATAAAGCTGATTTGGAAGTGTTAATTCTGTTTTTGAGATACTTCCTGTTGGAAGACTGTTGGGTTAAAGGTAAACTGACACAAACATCCAAGTGTTTTTATATATGGAAGAATTAGTTTTAAATGGAGTTTAAATGAAGGAATTTGCTGGTCTGATTTTGACTGAGGCTGTCGATGTTACAAATTGGCCAAGCTGCAGCAGGTGTGGCAGCAGACCATCTATTCTGTGTAGTTATGTGCTGAAATGTTACTGTATGCAGGCTAAACCAACGATGAGGAATTTAAAATAAAAAAATACTCTCCATCTCTGTGGGCTTATTTTTCTAATTCCACATTGAAATGTTTTGCTTTGCATTCATTTTTGTATCAACAACAGGAAAAAAATGACATTCTTTTGCTAACTAAACCACAATTTCCCAGCTCAAATTTCCTTCCTATATGCAAATAGAGTTTGCAAATTTACTTTGCAAATAACTAGAAATTCTGATATTTCACAGCAGTGAACATTTATGCCTTTCTTTCATGGGTCAGCAGTTTACAGCTGGATGAAAGATTCAGTAAAATCAGATCCTGGATTTTTTTTTTCTTCCTGTGAAATCAGAAAAGTCCTAAAGGGCTAAAAACAGTCAGCTGCCACCATGTTTAAATGGAATGATGAGTTTGTTGGGTATAATTTACACTCGGAACACACCATGTTTTTACTAACTGCCTGTACAATTGGCCGACTTATTTTCTTGTGACTATTTAAAGACTAGCTGTGACAGCCATCTTGGATGGCATTGACTCTGTAAATATTTTTGTTTTTAGGAAGGTCACTTGGTGACGGCTGCTATCTTAAAGGAACTTAAGGCAGCTTTACAAAATCTGACTCAGTGCTGCCGCGACAGGCGCTGTGGCTAACTGCAGCTACCAGCCAAGCCGGCACGGGAGCGCGCACAGACACTTTACAGACGGTTCGTCTTCACAGCACTGCACCGGGGAGGCTAACATACTTCACGTCAGGTCTCTCCACTCTGTTATTTGATTTGATCTCATCATTTTCATACTGTATCAGGCTCTAAACACGACCTATAATGTTTTCTCACCTGGTCACAAGGAAATGAGCCATGTCAGCATCCGTTTTCACTCCCAAATGCAGCTGAAGTTCCCTCCATGAACCGAACGAATATCCAATATTTATGCGGGTGCCTTCCCGGCTTCGGTCATATTTTTTTTTAGACTCACGAGATGCCGCTGATAAAGTCTTTTTTTTCTTCGTGGTGCCAATTTTTTGGGGGGTGAGAGTGGATGCAGGTCGTTTGCTGGCTGCAGAAACATCCATAAGTATACCTTCAGTGTTTGAATCCAAGTCCACGGCGGCCATGTTCTTCCTGTTCAAGAGCTGTCGGCAACGCGCATGCAGCGTCAATTTACGTCACATCCCTACAACTGCGCGGGAAATTCGGACGTCGAACTGCAGCGCATTATGTAGCACACAGCGTTTCCAAGGCAACAGACATATATGCGGATGGCCTCGTTATTTTGGGTTTTTAATGCTTCATGACCCATTAGCATTGAATAAACTGGAAATGCATGTGTAGTTTTTCACAAATCTTGCCTTAAGTCCCTTTAAATTGGGCTGTTTCTAAAAGATAATCCACTGTAAATGTTTGTGCAGCAATTACTTATTGTAAATATTTAAAAAATCTGTCAATTTTTAATTTTTTTCTAACAGACAGACAGCATCGGCCCTAATGACCCTAATGACAACTGGTTGACTAAAGCCCTGGTCCTAATGACAAATATGAACGGATGTGAACACGCTACAGATGATTTTTGGTCCATTTCCTACAGCCTCCTTAATGCAGCTTTAAGGTATGTAGGAATCCAGAGATCTGAAGAACCCTTGTGACCAGGGCTATAGTGAGAAAGTTGAAAGAAAGATTTCTCACAAGCAGAGCAGAAGCACATACACAGACCAAAACACTATAAAACACCCCTGTTTTCATGCAGTAGGAAGATTTTGTCTTTTGGTTAATGTTTTGAAATCAATCAACATACTACCAAAATTTTGTATATCCATCCATGGTACAAAACTTGTGAATAACTAGTACATGGGGATTTGGATAGAGGCAATATTAATTGATTTGTCTAATATGTCATTTTATGGACAAACAGACTAAGAACCCTCTTAATACCCCTTTGAGATACGATGGCCGCAATTTGACCCACTTACATAAAAACAAAACAAAAACAATTAAAAAACTAACGGTGAGTCAAAGTTCATGTGACCGATACGGGGCGTGGCTTGTAACGTCACACTGACAGGGTCCTCGGGATAGTTCTCACTCACACTGACTGAGCAGGAAGCCAGCAGTGACATCACTTTCCAGAAGTCCCCTTCAGGTTTCTGCGACCAAGAAACAGGAAAATAACGGAGTTAACGGCACTCTGAACGTTCCGACTCTTCAAGCTCGTATTCACACGCAGAATTTACAGGTAAGATTGTCTCGGCTGAACCGTTTTATTCAAACCTTTGTAAAACGGTTTCGTTGATCCAACAAGCTAACGCCGTCTCGCTCTTCCACTCCCTGCTGTTTATGTCGGAACAAAGACTGTCTGCTAAGCGGCAAAGCTAGTTTTTTCTTCTTTTATATAACTTACTCAGTGGTCTGCTTTCAGCTACTCGCTAACCAAATTAAAATTGTATCACATTTACGTCTCCTAAACCATCTAATAGCTTGTTAATTTTTAATGACTATGCAGTAACGTTAGCTTACGTTGTTTGCAACATTTGCGTGTTAACTTCAGTTTCAGACACACTCGACCTTTAAAGACAGTTATTTGGGTTGTTTTTTGATTACTGATTTATCTTAAAGTATTGGCAATATAAGTTTTTTAGATAAAAACAAGCTAACATCTTATCTTGTATTTTAAACCATGCTTTGAGTTGCTATAACATATTAGCAACATATTAGCGCAGCTTATGGTTCCGAGTTCTCATGATTGTGGTTGTTTCTGAACTTCCCATGATGTAATAAGAAATATTTACCAGGTACAGTGCTGAGGGCGTGGGTCTGTGGATTTTTCCCATCAGTCCCCTCTTTCCCATTTTCCCTTCCTATTTTCCCCCAGCCACGTAAGTAGACCGGAATAAGCTGCCAATAAAAGCACATTCTTGAATCAGACCAATTCGTTCAGGCTTTCTGAAGTTAGCTGTCTGGTTTCTGCCAGCTTTTTGTTTGTTTTTCACAAACTAGGCTAAATGGAGTTACTATAAAGAAACTCGCAGAAACTCAGAAACTACTGAGCCTTAGGATTTCCATTTGACGAGTCTTTATAACGTCATTCCAAAAATGTATTTACCACGTGTGTTGTAATTAGTCAGATGTTGCCTTATGTGACTTATCTTATTATTGTGACTTATCATAATCCATTGGGAAACATTGCAGTGAACAAACAAAATACAAAAACAAGTTATAAAACTTGTATACAAGTGTAAGAACCGCAGTATTTTCACCATTAAATAAAAATCAAACTTTCTGTACAAGTATTATGCCATTGTTTTGTCTTTTAGGCTACTTGTACCTGACTCTCAGTAAAGAACAGCATTTATTTCATGTCATTCTTATGTTTTTTTTACGTTGCATGTAAAATCTGACATCAAGTTTATTTCCATTTTAGTTTGAAAAGAATAAGGTGATGTCATTACGAAAGTTGCTCTAAAAGCTCCAGAGTTATTCATTTCCAGCCTGCAGGTCCATTTTAGAGAGGAATAAAAACAAACAAACACAGCTAAAAAAGTAAACAGCAGAAAATAGCAAAATGCTCTTCTTTGTTCATCAGCACAATGATGCGCTTGTCTGTGAGGACTGCAAAGGATAGAGTAGAGTCGTGGCTGAAGTAGTTGGACAAGTGAGATGTTACAGATATGTTATTGTGGTTAACTTTATTTGCAGAGTTTAGGGACTGTGCAAATTTTACCCTCCTGCGTCAAAATAGATTTCTGATGACATAAGCTATCATTGTGTAAACAAGAGTCAGTGTGAAAATATTCAGCATGTTTTACATGTGTGATGATTTATTCTTGACTCAGTGTGGTGTGTTATCTGTTTGTTACTGGTTTCTTTAGTTAGATTTAAGGAAAACAAGTTTGATTCTTATAGTTATTTTGATATGAAACAACTCTTGTTTAGTTTTGCTCCATAGGACATATTGAGGAAGACTTCTGTCCACACATCTTGTGATTGTCACATGTAGTTGCCTAAGTTCTGTTATTTTATGACTTTCTTTATATGAAACTCACTGTAGACCGTTCCAACGCTGAATTGATGACTTTCTCTATTTTTAACCTTTATGTTGGTTTTAATTTTGTCTTCATCCATAATCTTAAAATTGGCATTTGCAAAGAACTATAAGGCGTTTAATTAATTAGGAATTGCACACTGGAAAGCCAAATGTAAAATGCCATTAACACAAACAGAAGAAATTGCTTCTCATTTGGAAAGGATTTTAAATGCAAACATTTTATTGCAGATATGTAAAGGTGGAGAAAATAAGGAAAACGTTTTTTACAGTAAATCATATGGGATTACGTGTCAGTTAAATGACTGTGGGGGAGGAGATGTAACTTTTCAGTAGGTCACAGATAGAAGGTGATATTTTAGAGACTTTTCTAGGTTTGTGGGTAATGAAGTGATTATTTAGGGTGATATTTCATCTTGTTACAGTGTGCTCCCCCCTGCCCTACTTTATTGTTGCACAACAACAGTCAGCTGACTGTCTTTCATTTCCTCATCCTGTATCAGACTCCTCTTTTGTTTATTTTCTAGTTAATGACTTCTGTTCTGAGTTAAATTTAGTTTAAATTCAAATCTTAGGAGAGTTTTTGGATAGTTTAAAATTTCTCAAACCTCCAAGAGCCATTACAGTTTCGCTTGTGATCTTGTTTTTTTTTCTTTCCTTTGCCAGTGTTCACGCATGTTTTCCTGCAGTCTGAACTGGGAGTCATTTATGTTTACAGGCCTCAGTGTTTCCTATTTTTATCTGATTGTTGGAACTGAAACGGAATGATTTCTCATAAAAACCTCTGACCACCGTTTATCTTTTATACTTTGGCTTACGTGCTCCATAATAGTTCAATGTCAGGTTAATGCAGACATTTAAACAAATGTGATAACATAAGGGTACAGTATAGATTGCTATAAATGCTGCTGGTATTTACACTGTGTTTTCCAAACATGTAGCAATTCGAAAAATTCTTTTTTTCAAATGTGTTTCACTTTTAGTCATAAGGAAGTTATTATAAAAACTGAAATAACTAGATCATTTATTTAAAAGAAATTTGAGGAAAACTGAAGTTCCAAGATGTTATATTACAATAATTTATAGTAATAGCTAAAAAATATTTTATCTGTGTTTTAGGTTGAAAGATGACCAAAAAAATTTATTTCACATATGCCTGTTTGTGCATTGATGTAATTTAAATAATTTATTTGTTTAAGTTGGTGTGTGTGGCTTAAACATTCTCCAGAATTACTGCACCAATTAGCCTTTTACAAAGCTGACTCCATCTTTCTTAAGGTTTTAGTATAGAAATGTTAGATTTAGTCACTTATTTATACAATCTCTTCATTCCGGACTCTCACATCTCAAGCACATCACCAAGTAATTTGATCCAAAGTTATAAAATGTAGCTTGAGTTTTAAAGTAATGGAGGACGTGATTGTAACATGAGAAGATGAATGTTATCTCCTGTGTAAATGCTCTCCTCTTACAGCTGTTTGTCTTTTCTCCTCAGCATGTCCCTGTATCCATCCCTCGAAGACCTCAAGGTCGACAAGGTCATCAAGGTAAGACAACCTAATCTGTTACTCATCTTTACTCTGATAATTATCCTTGTTATAATTTGCCTTTGATATGATCACAACAGTAGTTTATATTATTTTATGTGTGGCAAAATGACTGCGAGAAACAAATTTACCTTAGAAACTGAGAAATTATGCAAATACAGTTATTTTAGAAATTCAAAATGTATGTTACTAAGAAAGGATCATTTTAATATTCTTTCTACTATGGGGTTAGATTACTGTCAAAAAGATGTGTATTATTCATTAACAGTTATAACTAGCAATTTATAAACTGGTGTTTCTACCAAATCCTGTACAAACATGTAAAGTATTTGTTCTGTATGAGATACAAGTTTAAAAGTTACTTCAACTTCAAGAACTCACAAAGTCCAAATTTACAGCTGTGGTTTCTTTTAGATGAACAGAACGAGCAGTGTGAGGCTCTAAATGCAAATTTATCCTTTAAGAAAACAAACTGACAACTGTGACGGGTCACAGGATTATTAATGGAGCACAGATACATCAATCCTACTAATCTTTTAAACTTAATGACCAACCAACAAACAACGGAACAAAATCATGTTTAACAGTTTGTATAAATTGTTATTAAAACAGTTTGTTTACTTCTACAACAGTATTAATCATTAATCTGTTATGTTGTGCTGAAGAGAAAAATGCTTCATATCATAGTCAGAAAGCCTTCAGTTAAAACCACTTCCAGTTAACAGGTGTGTCTGATTCGGTTCTAGGCTCAGGCCCAGTTTGCACAGAGTACCACCCCCATGCCGGCCATCACGGAGGGAACCTACCAGCCTGAGTTGGCTTCTGCTGGAATGCCAAGTTCCAGTGAGTCTCACATATGTGATAGTATAATTCAGTTTGTACCGTCAACCATGACACCACCTTCGGTTACACCTGTTTTTCAATTTTATTGTTGTTAGTTTTTGAACATTTGATACGTTTCAAGAATGAATCAACTCAGTTGTAAAAAAGAAAGTGAATAAAATATATTGTGTGAACAAACTGGATCGGGTTGGGATTTTTAGAAAATTATAAGAGCACCTTACATGTTCTTATACATTGTCTTGCCTTCTTCTTTTGTAAAAGTAGGTCTGCAGTATGTCACAGGAAACATTTGCAAAAATGGGTAAAAGATGTGCAGAGATTAAAGACTGCAGTGTTCATTCTCTCAATTCTCCCCTGTATCCCACTTTCTCACTCTTTCAAATACTCCTCTGTATTTGGATGCAAAGTCCTGTGGGTTTTTTGTCTTTTGTTTTCACCTCAGCAGAGCTCGCTATGAGTCACCATGGTGACTGGCTCTGGCAGTTGTGCTAGGATAGCAGGGGGAGGCGAGGGAGAGACTCAGGGGTATTTGAACGAGCTCAAGAGAAAAGAGGAAGAATAAGACGAGTGAGTCAAATAGGGCAAAATGATTGACAGGAATATTAGAGCACAACTAACATCTGTAAATTATAAAAAGTAAATGAAAGAGAAGGTTATACATTTAAGTATTTGTCTTTTATTCCAGCTATGTCAATATTCTGTTATTCTATTTCAACCCTCAGGTTTATTTGGATTATGAAACAAGCCTTCAAATCATATCCTGTTAACAGTTTTACATTACGTTTCCAGGATTGATTATCGTGTTTTTATTAGTTAACTGCCTGTTTGATCTGTGTATCTTTACAAAACGGGCGATTTGTGGTCATTATTCTGTTTTGGACAAATTTACAGTGTAAGTAAACAACTTCGTAATGACTCACAGGTTTAAAAATTGATTTCCGTGTTTTTGGTTAAGCTAATTTTTTTTTATCAGTCACTCATTACAGGGCTGTAACCAGGGTTGTTTAAAAACAACAGAAATATGATTATTATTATGCTAATGTTTTTGTACCAACAGTATAATGTTTAGCTAGCCTCCTTCCTTGTAACTTGTAATTTTGGGTGGTAGCACATACAGGCAACAGTTTACCAGAGATTCCTCCTTCATACATGGATTTATTCATTCTCGTGACTAAAACTGAACATCATCTCTCTGAAGTTTCTCTCTTTTTGCTCGTCTTCTACCACCGAATCAACCTCCCCCTCTCTTCTCATTTTTCCAGGTTTGTACCCCAATCTGGAGGATCTTGGAGATTACATGGGACTGGCCCTTAACAGTGATGAGGTCCAGAAGAACCTGGCTCTTGTGCCTGTTGCTGACAATGTAAGCATCTGTTTGGGCACTAAGTGTTTGTTGTGCGACACTAATATTCTCATCTTTACAACTTTACACACAGTTTGATCTTTGAAATGAAAAAGAGCAACATGAAGGATAAAAAATCTCTCTACATTTGATTAGAAATTAATTTAACTCTTCTTTTCACTTTGAACCACCACGAGCCTTCAGAGCCCAACAGCTTTGTGGGTCTGGAGATCCACAGCTGAATGAGTCACTGCAGGCCTGTAGCAGAGTGTGTGGGAGTGTGAGCTCTTCACTCCCATCCAAAACTGTGTGTGTGTGTGTGTGTGTGTGTGTGTGTGTGTGTGCTGATTGTGCTTTACCTAAACTTGTCAACTGGCATGTCATCATCTGTGATGTCTGCTGTTTGCTGATAACTTCATCCTCGACTCTTGTTCTTCTGATATTTTCATTTCTCAAACCTAGTGATTAAAATTTCAAATGAGGTTCCTAAAACATTTCTGATCCTGTTCATTGCTGGATGAGATGATGAAATTGAATCCTCCCACGCAGGTCTTTTTGAAACAGCAGTCTTTTTTATCTTAAGCAGAATTTTCATGTAATCTTCCTCTTTAAACCTTCTTTTATGCTCTTCTTCACAATCCTTGTTGTTTTTTGACCTACTTTTTCACAATTCTTGCCTCCCCTCCTCCACCCCTGCAGCAAGTGGCCTTGCCTTCCCTCTCAGGTGTTGGGGCAATGGTTCGACCTGTGACGGGGGCAGATGTGGGCATCAGGAGGGCAGAGATCCGCCCAGGACTTCGTGAGATTATCCTCTGTAAGGACCAAGACGGGAAGGTGGGACTCCGACTCAGGGCCATTGACAACGTGAGTCAGCACTTTACAAACCGCACGCTATCAATTATTTAGCACAGACTGACATTTGTTTTTCAACCCTTTGACATCACACCAAGAACAGTCTTACACGTTAATACACAGAATCACCAGTGACACCTGGGTTGACCTGCCTGCAGAAGCTTGTCCTCTATGAAATTAATTAATTATCAGATTTGTTAATATACCTTTTTAATATTGTCTCCCTTTCTAAACTTTAGTTCGCTGTAAAAGTTTCACTGTTGACATTTTTGTGGTTCTTGTACATTAAAAACAAACAAAACCAGCAACATTTTGTGATACATCTTTAAACTCATTTTATAATCATAAAAAACTCACATTATAAACTCTTTCAACATACTCCACAGTTAACTCACAAATGGTGTAAAAAATTATCATTCCACCCCCCAAACAAACCAAATGTTTAGTGTACACAAACATTTAAAACGCTGAAAGTATTTTATTTAAAACATTGTACATGAGCCTCCTGTTCAGTCTCATTTATTATTACAGTTTCTGGTTTGTAAGTTCTCCAGTATTCTCTCTTTTTTCAAAGTATTTGTGTCACTTCTAACTTGAAGTTCTGAGTTCACTTCAGTGTGTGATTCCAACTTAGCTGTTTTTCCTCACTCCACTTCCTTAACTGAGTATGTTTTCTTCCTGGTTGTCTCTCAGGGTTTGTTTGTCCAGCTGGTTCAGGCTAACTCACCTGCTGCCCTGGCCGGGCTGCGCTTCGGGGACCAGGTCCTTCAGATCAATGGGCAGAACTGTGCTGGGTGGAGCACAGACAAGTCCCACAAGGCTCTGAAAGCTGCGGCTGAGACCCGCATTGAGATGGTGGTCAGAGACAGGTGAGGAAGGTTCAATGTGCTGTAGGAGTAAATATCTGCTTAAAGGTTTTGTGTTTCTTTCATCAGAGTTAGAGATTTGATGATTATTGTTTGGATTTAGACAAGCACATAGATGAGAGAGTAATATCAGGTGATAAAAGGCACAAAAAGTGACAGAGCAGGGATAAAAGATGATAATATGTTCTCATGCATGCAGATGGCAGAATAGAAAAGTTGTTACAGAAGTTGTAGCTTCTTCATATTTTAAGTCCTTTTGATTCTTTAATTTGGAATTCCAAAACATATTGAGAGTGTGTCAACAGGGAAGCACGTCGAAATAATCGTGTCAAGTGAAGATTCCAACACCTGCAGCCTGGTGCTTTCTGTGTGCTCTGTGTTTACTTAGCTAAAGTTTTCTATCCTGTGATAGTTATATATTTTGAATAGAAAACATCATGACATCATACAACATGACAGCATGTTGTATAGAAGGATTTTAAAAAGGGGGTTTTCATCAATGCTCAGAAATAAAAACATCGTCACGTCTGAAAAACCGCCGCACTGCGAAATGAAGTGTTGCTTGGTGGCCAGGCGCTGCTGGGGTGGGGGATCAGAATTAAAAATAACAGGTGTATTTTTTGACTTGAATCATACACCACTGGTGTGTTTCATCCTTCAATTTAGATTTACAAGTAAATGATCAAGAACAAGGCTTTTAGCCGTGTTTAATTTGGTTTCTTGTGTTATCTGTTTTTTTTCTTTCAAGACCATTTCAGCGCACCGTCACCATGCATAAAGACAGCTCAGGCCACGTGGGTTTCATCTATAAGTCTGGTAAAATCACTTCACTGGTCAAAGATGGCTCTGCTGCTCGGAACGGCCTGCTGACCGATCACTACATCTGTGAAATCAACGGGCAGAATGTCATCGGACTCAAGGTCAGACACATTTTCATGTGCACATCAGTCATTTAACAGATTATTTAAGCTCTGGATAGCCTGTCATTTAGAATGTATAAACTATTGATGTTAAATGTGTTAAAAAACTAAACCCAAAACACAACAGGTTACAGAACATTTACATCTGTTCTCTTTGCTTGCTGTGTTCTTTTTGACTAAAGCTTACACCAGGAAAAAAACACAAAACAGTTTGGGTTTAAGTAAGTTCATCTCAGGCCACCATGTTGTACGTTATATTTGTTTAGGAAACAGGAAGTAGTTGGTGTTTAGCCTGAGGTTAGCTCATGTCGTGTCATCGTCCTGAGATGCAGCTTGTGTTCTTACACTTTATCTCCGTAGATTTAATATTCTGTGTGTTGATCTTTGTTCAAGAAGGAATTAAAATACAAACATTGATCCGTAAACAAATTTAAAGCTCTTTGCAGGTTGTTTACATAATGTTTAAACTGCATCTTCTCGTGTGATTGGTTTATTTGGCATGTGGAATGTGTCAGTTCTAAACCGACACAGACAATCAAGTTTTTATTTTTTTTACAGTCAAGTTTAATATTTTAGATTTATAACAATCCCATTGGCTACTTTAACCAACTTTTTCCTGGAGATAGAAAAGTCAGTTTGATGTATCAACCAAAGAAAGATATTTTTACAGTTTAAAACAAGAACATTAATTATAAACGTTTTTACAAGTCAAACATAAAGCACTTAGCAGGAGTTTTTGCAGCTCATGAAGCTTCTGAAACTCTGTGTCCAATTAAAAGAACATTGTTCCCACTAAAATATTTTATTCATTTTAACTTAGACCTGTTCGCATGTTTTTATGTTGAAAATTTTCATGTTTGGCTTACATTTTTTAAAGACCTATCGGGGATTTGAATCATTTAATTTGTCAAAAACAATTTGTAAATTCAAAGTTTGATTTTGGGTGGTCCAGTGTCGGCGCTGGTACATCACTTAAAATAAATCTGGAGAAAAACTGTGAAGTGAAGGTGTTTTGTGTGTTTCTAACATGAAACCTTCACGTGTTCGTCTGTTACATTTTTTCAGGATTCTCAGATCAAAGATATTTTGAACACTTCTCCGACTGCCATGACCATCACCATCATGCCCAAGTTCATCTATGAACACATGATTAAAAGGTAAACAAATTCAGTGAAGAACCCATAAACAGTCTGTCTGGCCATTCGACATACGTGTGGGTTTCACACCTGAGTATCACCTGCACATGGTCCAACAACTCCTACAGAGATGGAATTATGTTCAAATATAATATTTTTAAATAATATTGGACCTTCTGATGTAAAATCTGTATTTTATTCTTTATTGATCTTACTATTGATTGTATTTTCATTTATTTGTTTTGTAGAAGTTCTGAAAGCTTGATAAAACATGTATCGGTGTTTAAGATGTTTTTAGAAATCAGATCAGTGTTTGTTTCATAAAAGCCTCCCGAAAAAACCCAAATTAATCAGCAGATAAAAAATAGCAAATTACCTAATTTTCTAAAGTAGTTTTTACTGTAAAACTGCTTGTAAAGCTTTAAAATGTTTCAACTGTAAATTTGACACTTTAGAAATACTTTAAAATTTGAAGAAGTAAAATCATCAAATTATCAGAAACTGGTTTCTAAAATAAAAGAATTTCTTCTTTTTCTTGAGTAAAAGTAAAAGCACGTTGCCACTTTCGTCCTTAAAGTTCATAGTTTATTAAAATCTGTCATTTGTTTTTACAAAATGTTCCTGAAATCTGTATCTAGTGATTTTCCTGTTGACTAACGTTCTGATGGATCTTTTATTCCAGGATGTCCACCGGTCTCCTGCGGTCATCCATGGATCACTCCGTCCCTGAGGTGTGAGGATGAGGAGCAGCGCTGAAACCATCAGGAGTTCAACAAAATAGACTCTTTCATTTGTCTTTAACTTTTTCTTTCCATCTTCATATCAGAACACAATCATCTTCCTTTATTACCTGTAACAATTTAAAAGCACCTATTTTCAGTCCTTCAGCTTACCTTCATGTTAACCATCAGTACTGTTTATATGTTAACCTTTTAGTCTCAAGTTTACGTTTTCTTCTGTTTTTATTCAAGATCGTGAACTGTAGAGCAAGTTTTTTTTCTCTTTATAAAAACATGCAAGAGCTTCCTCCTCAGTGTGGAGACGAGTCAGCAAGATTTGATCCTTTTCTAAATGCTGTAAAAGCTGATTGGCAGCCATCAGAATCCAACCATGCAGATATACAGCTGCGCTCTCAGTTCCTACATGTCTTCTGTAAATAATCTGAGCTCAACAAACACCCAGTGTCTCATGAGTAAAAAATCGTCTATATTATAGTGTACAGTCGTTTACCCTGGCCAGTAGGATCGATTTAACTGATTGATTTGCTTTAGTTTCTACCGTATCATGAGAAATTTTATTTTTCAGTTTGACATTGTGAGTATTATCATTTTTTTCCTGTCCCCATTTTCATGTTTGAGTCATAAATGAGCAGTTTTCCATGTTTTCCACGAGATGGCGACCTTTGCAACATATTTCCAACCTCTGATTTATGGAGTTTGTCAGTCATAGAAACACTGTGCACATTCCTGGGGAGGTTTTTGGAATCAGCAGATGTTTGTTTTCCCTCACAGCTGGAACTTTCAAATGCACGATGAAAGACACAAATTTGAAAAGTCTGAGCACATGACAGGACTGGCTGTTCGGAGGTTGTGAAGCGTTGTATGGTCTCGTGTTTCAAACGTTCGGGGGAGTTGTTGGTATTTTTTCCGAAGGGGTCCATGCTGGGCCGACCCACTAAGTGCACTTTTCATTACCTTATAAGAGGTTGTGTTTCCTGTTTCCATGTCAACATTTCACTTTT
This sequence comes from Pachypanchax playfairii, assembly GCA_006937955.1. Classification (NCBI taxonomy): domain Eukaryota; kingdom Metazoa; phylum Chordata; class Actinopteri; order Cyprinodontiformes; family Aplocheilidae; genus Pachypanchax; species Pachypanchax playfairii. Next base: position 2,783,674 of record SSNP01000025.1, on the reverse strand, counting down.
TTGTGTTTGTGGTGCCTCGTGTCAACAAGAGAACTCATTATAAAAATTCTAGATACAGAAAACAGCTCCATGCTGATGCTGAACTTCATATTCTACATCATGGGTTTAACTAGTGAACATTCTGCTCGGCTCCGTGATGTTCGAGGCCTTCCTGTTTTATTTTCCTTCCCTGATCGATGAGCACAGTGAGACTTAGCAGAGCCAGTTGTGAATTTCTACTTGTTATATACAATTTCTCAGTTTAGTGCTGTTCATCTTCAGATGCATGTACTCGTTTCATTTTCTTGGTATGCAATCTGATTTTAAAAAATGCTGTCGTTCTGTAAAAAAAATTAAAAATAAAATTAGAAAAATCTAAAAGTTTATATACAAATGTAACCAAGATAATATTGAAAAGCAAATAAAGTCTTTCTGTTCACAACTTTTCTGCATGTGATTTTATGTTTGTGTTTTTAAGTGTCACTTTTAAAACAAAATAAACACAAATGAAGACAGAGATGATCCTCAATGCTGATTTAATATCAGAAGTTTATTCCTACTGTCATACAGTGTGTTGCGAGATATAGTTTATACTACTGTACATTCTATTTTTGCCAATATAATAGTTATAAATACTTTAAACTCTTCAGTTTGGAGTCTACAGGGTAGTGAATGTCTGCAGGGGCTGAATTTGAATGAATTAGATCTTTTTACATCACTGTTACACCAGATGGAGAATAAATCATCAGATGACAACACACGCACTCAAACACTGTCCCAGTACCGAGAGAACACACACTGAAACATGTCGGGACATTCAAAGATCTTGTGTTTTTAAAGAACCTTCTCTAAGCTTTGTTAAAAACACCAGCATGTCATAAACACACTGCAAAACACAGAAAACTCCAGACTGTTCGACTTTACAGTAAAACAAGTTTCCCAATTAGTCTTGCAAAATAAATAAAAACAGGAGTTGCTGCACTTTGGAAAAACTGGCAAATAATTCTACAGGATTCACATAAAATTCAGAGTTTTCTTGAGCAAATTATATTTAAATTATAAGAAAATTGGGATCAAAACAGTCCTTTTACAGTGTAATCTGTTATTTATACACTGTAAATGGACTTGAAGTGATAAACCCAGAGACAGTGAGAGAGTAAATAAAAATGTTTAATTCAAGGTGATGGCTGCAGGGATGGGGGGGGGGGGGGGGGGGGGGGGGGCAGAGGAGAGGTGAGTTAGACTGAGTTTAGATATAAGATATTACACTGCGCTTGACAACAACTGTCTGTTTCTTCCTTATAGCAGGCTGCATGAGGGAGGAGACTTACAGGGGGTGAGAGAGAGAGGTGAGGCAGAACTTTGTTGCAGGTGAGCGACTGATCAATTCTTTAAGGAACTTTGAGAGAGTCTCACTCGTCTGGTTCACAGAGTGAGACTCACTGTGAACAAAAACAAGGTGGAAGGAAAAAGTGAGGAGGAAAAAACAAAGATGCAGGGATTTTCTCTGCTCAATGGACGATGGTCCAGAATGTCTTTCAGAATATATAGAAATCAGAGATGAGAGTATGACCAAGAAGGAAGGAATGGGGGGGATTCAGAGCCAAGCTGGAGAGCCTGGTACCTGGTGCTGAACATTCAGGGCCAGGCTCACAGTAAAGACAGAACTTTGACTTTGCTAAAATAAACACATGAAAATATTTTTTCTCAAACCACTTTTTGGTAGAATAACTTGGGAGGTTTGATTTGTTCTCTTGTTATTGACTCATCTTCTCTCTAGATTTACTTTAGAAACAAACATTCAGTCATTTTCTATAAATTGTCCTTCATTTAATTTCTAATTTTCAGGCTTCCTCTTGCAGCCCCGTCATGCGCATGATGTTTTTCAGTATTTTCCTGATGTCCTTGACATTAACCAACATAAAGACCTACAATCATGCAACGCAGAAGATATGTGGATCCCTGTGTAACTCAACAGACTAGAAAGCACTGAGCGTGCAGGCCTCTACCACACCTGGGTGCCACAAACTCACATCTCATGATGTGATTTAATTTCCCTTCAGGGATTAATAATATATTTCTGAATTTGAATTGAATTTACACATAAAAGTAATAGTTCTACATTTATCTGACAATTAAAATATAAACATTGTCACTTTGATTTCATCATTAGCTCAACTGTCATTCATGAAAAGGAATATTATCCACAACGTTGGTTGTTCAGATTGATCCTTATGCCACAGACACAGAGACAGAAAAGGAATAAATAAATAAACAAACGCATAATCTTGTTAACTGGAGAAAGAAGTTGTTTTCCAATAGGTCCTTCAAAATGTTTGTCCACTTCCATAATGATGTTATTAGATCTTTAAATCTGTTTCACATCACATACAAATTGATAACAATACAGTAGCATGAAAAATACCCTCTTTCTTAAATAAATACAATTTAATCTCTTTTTCTTTATTGTATTTTTATTAGTTGATGTTTGCATTTGTGTGAACATTTTATAATAGTTTAGATTTCATATGTGCATAAACAAAATATTAACAGATTGACCTGCTTTAAAACTTAACTTTGTACTATCACTCGGGCAAAAAAAAAAGACTTGTTTTAGTGTAAATTGACTAACTGGAAAAACAGATCATGTAAAAATGAGTTTGTATAAACAAAAAAACATTCAATGTCATCGTTATCCTAAAAAAAAAACCCAAAAAAAAACAATTAAAAACAAATGTCAGTATTTTGGAGGTTATTGTAATTCAGTAACGGTTTAACATCTTTTCAACATGTGACCACATAAAGCTGATAAACTTTAAACTGTTGTGCAGAGAGATACACTGAAGGGCTTACGATCATGGCTGCTACTCACAACACATTCAAACATCATAGTACAGCTTCACAAACCTAGTAAAGTTACTTTTACATAATCAGCAGGTACTTAAAGCAGTACAAAATAACTTTTACAACTTTAAGCTACTGATTTGAAACTTATCTAAGTGGATGTTCACAGAAAAACATGTTCTTCTTCATATTAGACCCTCTGGTCCTCCTATTACCCTTAATAACTTCAGTCATTCAGGTCGCAGCTGGAAGTGGTGTTGTGATAATTTATGCTGCCCTGTCGATAAATGCCGCCATAGTACAAATTGACAACTTATTTCATAATAAGATGTCACTGGAAGTTTATACAATATTCTTGTTTATGGCGAGTGTGTCCTGTTAGTTACTTAAACATATTTTTTTTATCCTTCTCTGATATTTTCTAAATAAAAGCCCTCTGGGTCCTAATCGGCCATTGTTGGGTCCTTCTCCTCTGGGTGTGTCCAAACATTTGCCTGTTGCTCTGACAATGTAAAGAGAGTAAAAATAACATCATATTTAGTGTTTCTGTCCTGGGAGAATTTATTTGATAGATAAAATGTATTTATGGAAAAATATAGAAACAAAAATAAACAATACATCTGTTTATTGAAGTCAAGACTGTAGAACGGCACGTGTACAGAAGGAATCGGTAACACATCTCAACAGGTAGCATATTTCTACAGAACACCTGTTCCAGCAACGGCTGTCTGAGACACGGCTGCAGAAAAGTTATTTAGTACTGCTTTAATGACAGAATATGGATACCTGTCAAAGTAAAATACAGAGCTAATACAATAATCAGTCACATGACTTCTTGATGTTTTGTTTAATCGGTGCGTCGCGACTGAGAGGAGGAGGCTGCCCCCATATTCCAACTCTTATACCCAAAGAGCAGTTATATGGCTTCTTTTAACATAGTTTGGATTCCTTATTTACTTTCCACTGAGTACAGACAGATGATGTGGATAAAATTAGAATAAAAGAAATGATAATAAGATACAAGGAAAAAAAACTGAACAGAGTCAAGTCTCTCTGCCTTTAAGGCATTCATCCAGTCCTTTTTTTGAATTCTAATAACAAGCAATAATTAACATGATTGTCCCTAAAATGATGTCATGATCTTTTCAAGCTCAGCCTGAAACATCTCCATCAGAAGGCTTATTAAATAGGAACGACGCTGCAGCACATTAAAACAATCATATCAGTGAACATACAATACAAATAATCTCAGCTTCAAGTCATGGCTTGTAATGTTTAAAGTGAATAATAGTGCAATGTGTCAAATAAATTCTAAAAAAAAAATTAAGTTACTTCTTGATTTAGTTTTTGTCAGAAATGTTTTAGATCCACGTGTAATTCTGGAGTCTAACAGATAAATTATAAACTCTTGGTTGTTCCGAAGACACGCTGACACTAAACTCTGAGGCCACACACATGCACACACACACACACACACACACACACAAGTTTGTTTTGCTATCCTTATGGGGACCGTCCATTGACTTCCATTGATTTTAGTAACTAGATTTATACCTAACCCAAACCCTTTTACTAACCTTAACCATTACTGATCTATAACTAACCCTAAGACTAACTAAAACTCTATTCACACCATACCTATAAACCTAACCCCTAACCCTAAAAAGGGGAGTCCCCCTCATGGGGACCAGGCTTCGGTCCCCACAAGAACCCTCGGACCCCAGAAAGATAGTAAAAGTCAGGAAACTGGTACTCAGGAGGTCAGAAAAACAAGCCCACACACACACACACACACACACACACACACACACACACACTCACACACACACACGAAACTCTTCTACATCTAAGGAAGACTCAGAAATCAGCTGCTTTGCCAACATTCCTCTTATATTTCCTTTTATTTCTTCCATTGCTTGATTTTGTAGCTATTTCTCATCCTCTTCAATGCAATTAAATATAATTCACTACATTTACATCGTACCCGTTTCAAATGAAATACATTTCAAGGGCCTATATATAAAAAGTAGATCTATATAAATGATCTTTCATCTCAAAGCAATAATGTTGTCTTTCATCTGTTTTCAGTTGATTTTGTTCTTTCAGCAGATGTTTTTAAAACATATTGTGTTTTCTGTCAGTTTGTCAAATTCAGTTTTCATCTCGCTGAATTTTTAAAATAATTTTTAGGATCATTTGCATTAAATATATTCAATTTTCATCAACAGAACCTCAAATGTTAACAGTCACAGTAAAATATAAATGATCTCAGGTTAGAGCCATTATGTTAATCCCCCTTATTCACTAGTTTCCCTTCAGATTTCTGGTTGGATGCACAAGATTAGCAAACACTTGGAAGAAAAGACACTCTGATCAAAGTTCATACATACAGATAGTGAAAGTTCTACAAGTTTAAATGCAGCTGTAACCAAAATATACTTACAAAGTACATTTAAAATGTGTATTAACTTGTTACACTGAGAAATCCTTTGCAAGATGATTTGGTAAAGACATAAAGCTGGTTGGGTGACAGATTAGATCTCATATGGTGGATTTTAAATACACACTAAAAGAGCTACAGTTAAAGACTAGCTACAGAACAACAGCATTAAGTTTAGCAGAAATATACAGCACAGATCACAGACCAGGCACAACTCACTTCAGCTCTATATTAAAGATTTTAAACTGAGCTAGTGAGGATCTACAAACAGCTTCAACATGACTTCATATGATTTGATTAGCTAAAGAGATTTACTTGGTGTTAGTTCAATGCTAATTTCAGAAGATCTAATTAAATGATTATGTTTGAAACTTCTTCTTTCTGAATGCTGTTGCTAACATAGATGCACAATGGGATCAGCTGGGACTGGGATCTTCCTTTATGGGGTTTGTATGTTCTCCCCATGCACTTGTGGGTTTAATCTCCCTCAGTCCGAAATAAAAACATGCACATTGGGTTAACTGGTGACTCTAAATGGACTCTAGGTGTGAGTGTGTGTAAATGTTTTGTCTGTGTGATGGACTGGCATCCTGTTCAGGGTGTGCCTTGCCGCTTGCCCAGTGACACCAGCACCATGTGACCCTGTACAGAAACAAACAATCTTGCTAACATTTTTCCTCCCTGTGAGCAAAATACCCAAAATAAATTCTAAAATAAATTATACCGTTTACGAATATTGACTCAAACATATCATTTCTCCAGTTTATACATAAAACATGAATTTAATTACAGCTTGTATAAAAATATTATAAATCTTTTGCGAGCTAAGGAGCTTCTACGCGAGGATAATGGTCAATTCATACCAGACAAACAATAAAAAGAAGATCATCTATTAGCGGTCTAAGGATGCTAAACTATATTTATTTTATGGTTGAGAGAAAGGTCACAGAGTGAATATTGGTGAGCTGTAAATGCATAATTCAAACCTTGTGGGAAGCTGATTATGAAAACAATAAAGATAAAAATATAATGTTCTGTTACAGATCCAGTTAAAACCCAATTAGGGTAGAAACACAACTATACCTCAGTGACAGACCCAGTCACCAGCTGTTTTTTCTTTTCTGTTAAACATCCCTTATTAACACATTTTGCTAAATCTAGAAGGTTTTTCTACCCTTAAAACATCCCTGAGTTCTGAGCAATCAGAAGTTATTAGAGTGGATTTTTCCACTGCCTGTGGTCAATAAGCAGGGTGTTCAAACTTAGTCAAACATACTCTTATACATACATATATTGCAGTTATGTACACATTCACTAACATACATTATAATATTAATGTCTGACAGATCATTTCCCCTGCATTCCAAAAAAAAAAAAAAAAAAAAAAAAAAAAAAAAAAAAAAAAAAAAAAAAAAAAGAAACAAACAAAACAAAAACAATCAATGTTAATCAGCTAAGCATCGACCATTCATCTCAAGCAGCTCATTCAGTTTGCAGGAGCCAGTGAACAGACATGTTGATGAAGAGGATCAAATAGAGCAGTCAGAGTTCTTCCTCCTAAATGCACATTTGCTAATAATAACTGCAGAACAGGATGTTCTTGCACTTAAAGCATTTCCCAACAAGTCAAACTCATCTACTAGTGAAGTTGTTAATGATCACAGAGGTGTTGAGCTGCTATATCTGTGATCCTCCGAGGTCTCCCCCGCCTGCAGGGTAATGCCTCAATCCACCTCCCCTGCGGAGAGAGTGCAGCGCCACAGTGCAGCAGCCTCTCAGTAGTGACCCAAAGTGATACATTGGCTGTCCGTCCCGGACTGGACCACGACAGAGCCACGCCACGGTCGGCACTACTGGGATGGCGACCGCTAACAGATCAACTAAGAAATGACGACTCCAGTAGCTTTTCTGAATTTTTCCAGATCCAGATGAGTCTCCATCCTCTGTGGCAGGACCCCCTGAGGCCTCTTGTTCTTCAGTTTTATCTTCATCATCATCCTCCTCGTTGACTTCTACCACTGTAACACCAGCTATCTCCTCATGGGAGGAAGATCTCCTTACTGGTTGGGATGTATGAGGCTGCTCCACACCCACACAGGGTCCAGGGTCCCCTGGATTCTGATCAGCTGTCTCTACTTGGCTTAAGCCTGCTGTTAAATTTTCCTCTTGCTGCCTGTCCTCCTCTCCCTGATTCATCAGTGTTGTCTCACCCTGACTACCTTCTCCACAGCATCCTCCAGACTTCAGCTCTGTTTGCATTCTTGTAGATATTTCTGATAAACTACAGAGTTGTCCTTGAACTGCTTCTTCCTCAGGATCTTCATCTTTTACCTCCATCCCTCCCATTAAAGATTTCTCTGACTGCTGTTCTTCTGCTTGCGTGATCAGAGTTGGTTCTACCTGCTCCTCCTCTGCAGGATGCTCCTTCTCCTTTTGCTCTCTTTCCTGCTTTTCTTCTTCTTCAGCTTTATCCCTCCCTTCACACAGTGGACTCTCCATGGAAAATCCCACAGTGGCAGAGCGAGGCAGAGTAGGAACCAGTGGTCTTTTGGACACTGGGATTGGCTCTGTGGCTGTGCTCATGACTGTTGCTGTCGTCACTGATGTTGTGGTAGTAATGGAGTCCAGATCCTCTTCACCCTCATCAGACATCCACGTTGAGGTGGGGCTACATGCCTGAGAACGAAAAGTACGTTGCTCTGCAATGGTATCCAGATCAGATGGGTACCCCGTTGCAGGGATGGGACAGCTCTCAGTCTGAATGCCGGCCTCCCTCAGGGGGTGCAGGTACAGGTGATGGTAGGACAGGCAGGGATGGCTCATACAGCTGACACCACCCAGACCACAATGAAAGGGGGCCAGCCGCTCACCTGTGCAGAGTTTCTCATAGGTGGATGAGTGTGGCATTGCGTGTGGCACTGAGTGGGACATGTGGGGAAAAGAATGAGGTAAGGTATGGGAAAAGGTATGAGGCAGAGCGGGGGGAACAGAATGAGGTAAAGAGCTGGAGAAGGTCTGTGTGTAGGAGTTAAGTAAAGAAGCTGTTTCCTCAGAGAGGTAGGCAGCTTCCAGCAGCAGATCAGCCCGGCTCGGAACGCTGTTTTCCCCACAGCACACAAAACCACTGTCCTGTGTTCCGTCACCTGACAGGCAAGGAAAGTCTGTTCCATTTTCGTTCCGGTCCACAAGTGCGTGTTCGCTCAGCTTAGTGTAGGTGGAGCTCTGAGTCAAAGAACGGGCTGGTGAGCCATCGCAAGAGCAAGACCCCCGTCCTCCCACTGTTATTTTTGGTACTCCCCCAGGACTTTCTCCTGAAACAGAAGCAGGTGCTGAACCCCCAACACGAGTCCGACAACCTGACATAGCCTCCCCTTCCTTGGCTAATCCAGCCTGGGCCAATTCCATGTTTAGCAAAAGATTCTCCAGCTTGTGATTCTGAGTGTTAATGTCCTGGAAGTACTTCTGGACCCCTACATCCCCGCTCATCCCCCCAGCATCACTAAGCCTGGCTCGAACTGTGTCCACAGCCTGTTTCAGCTGCTGGATCTCCCGTCGAGCCTCCTTCAGGGCTAACTGAGCCTCCACGCGGTGACACTCCTCTTCAACCCAATCCTCTTGCATGCGGTAAAGTTGAGTTCGCAACTCATCAATCTCAGTGTCCCTAAAACATTGATAATAAAGATGAGAAGGACATGGTCTGAATTAGGTTTCTGTTAACTTTGAATAATAACTCTTGTTGTCAGTGTCTCACCTGTCTTGCAGTGTGGTAACAGTCTCTTTAAGTTTGGCTCGCAGGTGCCGGATGCACACCTCCTTCTGCTGGAGGGGTGTGAGGTACTGCTCTGGTGGAGGAGGGCGAATGCCATGGTTGTCTGTACATGATGTGTATTTCTGACGTCTAGAACACACAATGTACTAACTTCAAAAACTATTACATTTTTCTCGAGAATGAACAAAAGCTAACTTTAATGAATTCTGCTTTTCAAAACACAAAACATGAGAAATGATTTGCTTTTCGGTGCCATAAAGCTGCTTCCTGTTGTTGAAAATGAGAGTAATGAGTAAAACTTGGGTTGTAGGATTTTAGACATAATACTTATATCATTTTTTACTTTTTTATTTACATGATGATTAGAACAGAGAAAAAAATAAATAATTTGATCAAGAATAACAAATTAAAATTTGATTCCAGAGCTCTGGGCTGTCTTTTACACATTATATTAAAATCAATGTTCAGCTTGATTATCTGAGAAATAATAAAAGTCTATTTTTTAGTTATAATATTTATCTTACAAGGAAACCCATGCAGCTTGTAAACACTTACCCTTTGGTGGGGCTGCATTCACTGCCTTTACATGAGCCTGAGTTGCTGCCGCTGCTGACAGAGGCATTGCCGAATGGATCTCTATTACTGGATGCAGCTGGTGTCCGCCTGGTCCAAAGGAAGAGAAAACATGTTGCTCTCCATATTTTATCACGACTTTTTAAAATTTATCGTTAAATGAAAGTCCATGTTTCCAGAGAATGTTTGAAGTAAATAATTATGGCTGAAAAAGACATGAAAGCAACAAACTTCATACCATCATGCTGATGCAACACAGATACACAGACAGATCACAGAGGTTTAAGTAGCTGTTAACATGGTTACACACTCCTCGGAACACTGGTTATAATGTTTGAAAAAGGAGGTATGTGTTCAGCAAAGACAAAAAAGAAAGAATTAGACACAACAACAAGAAGCATGCAGGAAAAACAAGCATAGAAAACAGTAACAGGTCAGATTTTACATCTTTAGTGTGGAAACACTTATTTTTTCCCACATTATGGGACATTATGAAACGTTATCAGCATTCCCATGCTTCTGAGAACCAAAAACATCGAGTACAGACTCGGGACACACCGGGAACGAGGGGTGGAGGGAGAATTGGTTGAGCGGCTGTGGCGATCCGCAGACTTTGTGGAGGTGTATCCTTTAGTTGGAGACTTGGTCGATGCATAACCTTTAGTCGGACGCATTGAGACCATATAGCCTGTCTCCATGGGAACATAATCTAGCTCTATGAACCTGCAGTAGTCAAACCTGAGCAGGCAGAGACAAGAGGGTGTTAAATTACAGAGGACAGCTCATTGAACCACACCTGCATAATCCCATCTGTGTGCTATAAAGGTGCAGACATTGTTCCTGAGGTGGAATAAGGTTGTCAGGCAAGTGTGTCTTTAAGGTGGAGCGAACGTCAGAAAACAAGCACTGAAGTGACCCAAGAGATGTTACAAAGGCCATGCATGAAAGAATGATGCTCAGGTGGCTTCTGATCTCTAGCGGAGGACATAAAGTAAAACTCTGAATCCTGAAATATTATTTGCAAGTGCGAAAATGCCCTTGGTGATGCAGAGGAGCTGCTGCATCAGGGTTAACATTTCTTTCTAACAGCTCATCAGTCAGAAGCATTTTATACAATGTAACCTTTTACCAAAGTTTTTATAAAGACAGAGCAATCGATGCAAAAAGACAAACATATACCCTGATTAAAAACAAAACACTGTCCAAAAATAACAAGACATCTCCATTTGTATTTGTTTAAACATTTGAATAGAGTTATATGGACAATCGTCTCCAATCTGATGTCAGAATGATTTCTGATAATTCAGCTATGAAGTCATCAAAGGTAATAAATTCAACATCCCTGTGCAATTTACCCCAAACGTACTGAGCAAAGAAAAACTGTTTCTCCTTTAAAACTTCAAATTTAATCTGTATCAGTTTTACTTAAGACCGAACTACAGATATAATATTACAGACTATGTTATAAAACATGTGCAGTACACAACAAAATTGAATTTCTTAAAGGACATCATTTTAGATAAAAAGTTATTCAAACTTTGGCAAAACACAAACATACAAGTTGTAAGCAGTTTCTTCATCAAACTTGTGTTTGTCCATCAAACATAAAGCTTAAGACTCAAAACAAACAGACAGAAAGACGTCTTCCTCGTGCCTTGTATATTTTTACACAGATAATTTACTGAACATTTGCATACATTCCCTTTTGATTTTCTAAAAACTTTGTTCATATGAAAAAATTAACATGAATATTTGAACATACACCAGCAAACAACTAAAGGTACAAAAATTATCAGTTTATTTTTTAGATTAGAAAATGACCCATTTATTCAAAAAAAGGGGGCGGAGCTTGAAATTTGTACTGGAAACAGCCACTGGGTGGTTGTTCGTCCTTTTGGCTTCAGTTTCCATGTGTTTCTATTTATTTATACAATTATTCCACATCCAGTTTCTATTAATAACAAAAGGTTTAGTTTGAGGGACCCAGGCCACCTGTTTATTCAGGATTTCAGGCTTTATGCTATGAGAAACTGCAACAATTCCACTAAAGAGAAAAAAAGAGGTGAATATCTAAATACAAGTGTACAAGTACAGGCACAGCAGAAGTAATCAGGAAAAGGTAGGATGATCCATGATGGGCAACTTCTGTCATAAATTACTGCTTACAATGAAAATATTCCAAGTTTTGGCGTAAACTAAAATGAGTTTTAAAAAGGACTGTTGCCCAGTCACTGTCCTCCCAAGAGGCAGGAGGGAACGAGCAAGGCAGCCATGAGGGATTTGCACACAGGACATGATAACCACATGCCAACATGATGCATATAAAACACTGCTTCTGTCTTTGTGTTTAACCTGCTGACAATGAAGACGTTATAAACATGGACGATAAAACAAGAAAAAATATTCAATTAACATTCACTGAAGTTATTTACATCCTTTTACGACTAGTTTTTAATTTTATGTTTCATGATGGGATGTGCACTCTGCTTCTCATCCAATGACCATTGGAGATAGGCAGCCCCGCCCCCTTTAGATTTTTAGATTTAGATTTTTAGATCAATTTTGGTCACAAAAGGGAAAAAAAATAAGAATACAAAAATACCTATTGTAATGTTATAAAGTGATGTGGTGAAACAGAAATTTTCTTTTGAATTGTTAATGTAACAGCTGACTTTTATTACCGTGATCACAAAGTAAGTAATGGGGTTAAGACAATACAACTGCCATGCTAACTGTCAGCACTAGAAGATGCTATCACTGAAACCTTTAGTTTATTGGTTGTAATGTAACCAAGAATTCAAGTATTCTATTCCTAGATGACTGGAAGTCATGACAGAAGCAAATTATAATAATAAAATGCAAAATAGTCTCATTTATCTCTTATCATGGAAACTCTGGATGATGCTGCACAAAAAGAAAAGAAGCAAAACTGTCAAACAAATTTGGAACCAGTTGAAACATGAATATTGCTGCTTTGTTCATCTCAGGAATTAAATATTGATATCACATCCAAATTAAATTACTTACATCTGCAAGCTGGAAAACCAACAGGATTTACAAATTGTTGTGCTCTGTGACCCTCTAAATATTATTAGTAAAGCAAGAAAATAATTTATGTCTCTACATTTTATGCAATAAAACACAGAAGAAACATGTTTCCTAATCTAATAAAAGGTAGTACAGTTAGATCTGTGCACCTAACATGCAATTTGACAGAAATAAAAATAAATAGTTTGTTGAATGTTGAGGTTGAAGATCTTCAGGAATTTTTTGACTTTCCAATTTGGAATTTCAAAATCAGTGAGAATTCAAGTCAATTATCATAACTTGAAACTCAAAAATCTAAATTTAATAATACAAACAAAAACCCACAAACATCCTGACGTGTTCTGATATGGTCAGTCGTGTACTGTTAATGAACTCAACATTAACAAAATAATTTTATTTAGGTGATTTTCTTTCACTTCTGTTGCTCTTTATAATTTAATTAATTAGTTCTCTAATCTACTTGAGATCATTCTTAGCTGAGATGCTAATATGTCAACATACTTCCTGGTATTAGATGTGCTGTGTCATTGTGTTATCCAGTAAAGAAATAGAGAAGAAACAGGCAGAGAGAAGCAGTTTAAACGAGTGCAGAGTCTATAGAACGTGAGAGGAGACACAGTGCAACAGTGCTTATGGCCTTTTTCATTCATCTGTTGAGATGAAGCCTGAGATGAGCCAGTGAAGAGGCAGAGGGAGGAATTAACAGGTAGAGGTGAACATCAAGTGTTAGCATGAGTGAAGTGTAAAAACATTTTTACAAGACACTTTACTCAGTGGGTTAATGCAGGTTTAGCAAACCAGATCTTAGAAGAAAAACGTTTTTCATCTGAGATGATGCTGGTGTTTCAAAAGATGCTTCTGACTGAGACGAGAGCAGTGAGCCAGTGATCACTCGTGATCACAGTATGTCTCCAAAGCACAACTGTTTGCACCATAGCCACTAAACACAAGCTCGCAATTACATGACAGAAACCAGACCTTGTTTGTGGCTTCAAATTTCAAATCAGCTCCACATAAGATGTTGCTAAGTCATTAAATTCAACAACATATTTGTACTAAAAATCAGTTAATTAATTTTATTGGATTTATGTTTGAACCGTATGGAGCACCTCAGGGGAGTTGGTTTGTACTCACCAGATACTTTCTCGTGCTGTGCACATGAAATAGTGTTGCTTGAGTCCATGCTGTTTAAAAGTTTTACAGATCAGTTTCTTACTCATGTGATTGTAACCTGCAGTGCTTTAATTAACATTTCTAAAAAAGGCGTGTTTAATTTGAAAAGGTTGCCTGTTGAAATTTTCGTTTGCATTTTTGGTTTTAGGGGCTACGGTGTCCGAGCTACAGTTACAGCCACGGAACATGCTCTCTGAGACTGTAATTTAATTGTCTCACGCAGGGGGTGCAGGCACTGGAACAGCCACTGGCACCGTGGCTGAGGGTGCCCCCGTCCCCGAACCTGGTGCCGGCTTTGGCACCGGCACGGGTGAGGAAGCAAGTATTTGCTGCAAACGGCGTTTGGGCTGCAGCACCTTCAGAGGGTTGAATCTGAAGAAGAGAGATAAGAAAGAAGACACCACAGATACAAACTAAAGCATCTGTGATGACTCATTACCACAACTGCAAAACCACTAAAACCTGTTGGCTCCATGTTAGTGAGATGTGATGTCCATATAAATCAGCTCAAGATGCCTGAAAAAAAGAAGTAATTATGCATCTCACTGGGCATTGCAAACCTGGATGGACTTAAACTGCACCACAAAGCGATTGTGCTCACAATGATAAACTACAGAGAACAACAAATTGTGTTTGATTGAAACTATAATGATGCCTGAGATTAAACAGGTTAATAGACAGAAACATCAACTATAGTCTCTCATTCTGTAACATACACTCAGAAAGCAGGTACAGGAAGTTTAAAGCTGCAGAAGAAAACTCGGAATTTCTGACATGAAAATGACGTAAGGAACTTGTTTTGCGTTCCAGCAACCACTCGGAAAAACAACTTGGAAAAAATGGATGTTGTTGTTGCTCTATCTCAGTACAAAGAACTTCTAACCAAGTATTCTTTGTACCTATAGTAAAAACCATAAACACCAGTCGTAGGACCTGAGTAAAGCGCTATACAAGTACACGCCATTTTATGTGGTCTGTGTGTCCAGAAACCATCCAGAAGTCATTCAACCTCACATCTCATTTAAAAATCTAGACAAACTGAAGACAAATCACAAAAGAGGAGCACACAGCTGTGCTAATGAGAAATATTTCACTTCATGATGAGAAACAGAAAAAGGAGTCCAGCTGGAAACAGTATCAATGCATTAATATTCTCCCAATCTGAACATTACTGCTGGATCTAAATGCAGTATAAGATATACAGATTTTAAATTACTACAAGGAGTAAACAAAGTTCCGCAGCCCAAATTCTGCATCAAAAGGAAAACACTCCAAAACCCCTTCTGGGGTCCAGGCTCTTCTTCTATAACTTGAAATCCTCTCAATGACATTCTAATTTTACAGCACATGTAAATAGAGAAGCATAGAAAAGAGATGCTTTTATTCTACTCTCTGATTTCTGAGTTGATTAATGACAATATTGTTGTTTAAAATGTCAAAATCACTGTGTTATGAATGAAAGAATCCAAAGATTCCCAAGACATCTCAGTACCCCCACCTCCATGTATCCAGTATATCATGGACACAACATCCGATCCTTTCTCCACTGCCCTGTCACAGTTCTGATGTTCACTGTTGGTACTTTCTGTAAAGTAGATGGATCAGAACAAACTGTAAAGGTTTGTATGTTCTGACATCTTTCTATCAGAACCAGCATCACAGTAGCTTTTCTATCAGGTTAGACTAAACCAACCTGCTTTTGTTCAACATGTGCGTCAGTGAATTATGGCTGCCTGTGACCTTGTTACTAGTTTTTCAACTTTAGAGCAGTTTTCGTAGGTCCGGATTATTGTGGGCTGGAAAATGTTAACAAGAACTGCAGTTGTGAAGATGCTTTTACTCAGCAGTAAAGGCTCCATTCTTCCAGATCCTTTAACCTTCAAGGACAAAGTGTTCAGCAGTGTGAGATGATTTCGTTCAGCTCTCAGTGGTCACTTTGTAATTCCTGATTGCTGCATTTTATCAGTGAAGAACAATATGAAACATCATCATCATGTTCCTGGTAATCAGCTGTCTGTCCTTCACTGACAGTTGATCACCAATACAGTCTCTTGCTCTTTAACTAGCACAAATGAACACTAAGATCCAAAAACAGGTATCAGATGCTCATTGGCTACGTACCGGCGTGATCCTGACGTAGACCTTCGACTGGCTGGTGCAGGAGCAGACATGGAGCCAGACTGCCTCTTGTTCAACTCTACGATTCGCCTGAATTTTCAGATTAACTCCAAGAAGATGGAGCCTGAAGAAAAACAAAGAAATAAAAGCAAACTGTGTGAAAGAGGTCAACAACAACCTCAATGATGACCCACATTACAGGCTGATGTTGCTGACTCAAGATGGAACTCAGAGTACAGCAGCCAATCACCTTTCAGCCTTGTGCCATGTTTATCCCAGCCACTGTCAGGTGACAGAGATCATTTGTTTCACTCCATAATGTCACGTCTAAATATTCTATTTCACCAGTCAAGACTAATCTAATGGTGATCTCAGTCTCCGCTCGCCTGCCTAAAGCCTGTGGCAGAGACATTTGCATCAGTATCAGTAGATGTGTGCCATGTTTTCTTTATTTCTAATCAGGATAGATTTGGTTTCCTGTCATCAGTTTGTATGAAATGGCAGATAAAATGTTGCATGTTGTTGTTCAGAAAACACACAGAATAACATCCTGCCAGCATCCTGAGAAAGAGCAGCAGACTTAAAGCACATGGTGGAGATCATCAATATTATATTATACACAACTCATTGGGCCTCTGAGTGTGTTTGTGAGTTAATGTAAAATGCTTCCTGCTGGATTCTACTGTGTGGTCGCTCTGGTGATTGATGCAAAATGTCTCTTTCAAGCTCTTCTCATCCCTTAATTAGCATTTTTAGGGTTGAGAATTCCAAATGGGAATTAGGAGTACATTTTTGTACACATTTATGCTACAAGTACCACTATTGCAAAGAAACCAAAAACAACAACAACCTGAGTTAGAGTTTGAACTTCAAGAAAAGCTTAGTGCATGTACAGGTAGTCCATGAAGGTGGGAATAGTGTATAAATTACTTTATCCATGATCTGCAGGGATAACATTGATATGTTTGTTAAAATAAAAAAAAATAAAAAATTATAATATTTAGCGTACTGCTCGAAGTTTTGATGCTTTTTGCAAGTCGAAAGGAAAGACGTCTAATGAGAGTAGCTTTTATTTACTTAAAAGTATTTGTATTACATATCCTTGTCACCTTTAATTCCATTATAGCATTATGAAAACTTATTTTACAGATAAGATGAAAGAGGGCAGCTTCTATCTTCCTGCTCCAGCTGCTGACACAACAGCTCAAACTGCATCACAGCACATCATCATGCAGGATTTACTAAGTTAGGCTGGTTATGTAACGTCATCACCAACCTGAAAGAGACAGAATAGACACGCAAGTGGTTTCTATGCTGACAAAGTGGAAACGAAAAGCAGAAAGAAGACAGAGGTGACAAGTGAAAGACGGGGACATAAGTTGAGACATGGGCAAGGGGAGAGGAAGGCAAACAAGGTGACAGGAGGAGGAGAAGAAGGGGAAGATGTGGTAACATGCATGTGCATATTGGCACAGCTGTTCATCTGGCTCTGCAGAGGAGGAAACACTGCAGTGTGTCCTTGCTTTCTAAGCATAGTTTGACCTTAATTTCAGCAAATTCTGCAGGATCTGTGTATCAAAATACTGACAAAGAGAAACAGGGATCAGCAACTAGCTTAAACTGGACATTAAAACTGAGTTCAGATGCAGAAACACAACAGCTCAGGTCTGTTTTTGGATCAAGCAGACTGCAGTACAAACAGGATGTAAAGAGAGGAGATGATGTACCATCAGAAACAAACAAACACTCAAAGCAGAGAAGATGCGCTGTCCAGGAAACCCAACGCCATGTGCTGTAGCACATTTCACCAAATCCCTGCACCATTTCACTTTATTGGTTCTCACTGCAGGTATGTTGTTTCTGCAAGAAAATATTCTTTCAATATGAAAAATGAAGACTTAAAATCAATATCAGTTAGTGAAATGCACCAAAGTGGCTACACATCTAATAAGAAACAGGCAGTAAACCACAAGAACATCTTAGTTCACTGCTTCATGAATTTAATGTACTCTTATGATAAATGCCTGATTTGTGATTTATAAGCTCTTCTCCTGGTAACAAATAATATCCTGTGTGACTTTTGGCTTTTACAGCAGATCAGGCCAATCCTGCAGAGTCACTGTGCTGCTGCAGTGCACACAAGTAGCTTAGCTGAGCTTCTGCAAAGCAAAGCACTAAGCTAGTGAACAAAACAAACAGGAATAAAAAGAGTGGTGCTGTAATTTTATGAAATCTTGAACTGTATCTTTGGTTATTTACTGGGGTCTCAACATAAAATATCTCTATCAGATAAACATGGCTGCGGTTTTTCATCATTTAAAAAGGTCCTCTTTAGCTCTCTTTAAGCTTTGAAGGAAAAAGCCTTTCTGGTACACTATGTGCTTTAATTCAGGTCAAGAGCCCAAAATATCTAATACACTATGGGGTTGTCATTAGTGAGTCATTCAACAATGATTGAAAGCTGCAGAATGCTGCAAAAGAAAACCCTGCATTTATTTATCACTTAACTTGTACATGCAGGATCTGTCACCTGATTTAAGATGTGAGAAATAATCCTAATAAACACAAATTAACATATTTACATAATAAAAATGAAAGTTTTATATAGACTGGAGTTTTATTTTGTAGTTACTACAGCACCAATGGTTTTATACCTGCAGGAACTTTTCTTACAAAACGGAAGGAGGAAGCTGTATTTTGTTTATCACAGTGTAAGTCAAATTATTGTTTTTCTCATGCCAGAAACCTCCAAAAGACAAAAAACAAACAAACAAACAAACAAAAAAAACACCCATCAAAATTCATACACAAAGAAAGGTAATATTTTTATTTTGTATTTGTAAGTCATGTCAGGGGGAGTTTTAGGTGTTTCTGATTTTATCCCCACTACCTGTTATTCTAGACTAAATTTTGTGAATTTTCCATTTAAAATGGTCAAAATCCTGGACTGAAATATATCACCATGGCAACCTGAACTTACAGCTTGAAATCATTTGATGATCAACATTTTGTCTTATCCTTTTTCTGTTTATACACTACAGTTGAAACTTTTCATCAGTGAGGGAAACATTCAGCAGTCCTTCATTTTCATGTCTTTCTGTCCTCCGTCCGAGTACTGTGTGGTTACTGCACGCTGTGGTCGGATTTGCTCCACCAGGAACAATAAACCTCCTTGAATCCAAAAGGTTTGTTCAAACTCTTGTCCCAAACCACAAGTTTGTTTCTTCCTAAAAGATAGAAGCACTTCTCAAATATCAGCTACTCTCTATGGTGTTTACAGCTTCATGCTAACACAATCTCCAATTACAATCTAATGCAAACAGCTACAATTAAAAGTGACAAGTATTGCCGCTTTCACAGGCTAAAATGGTTCCAGCAGAAATCTTGTGGCTTCCTCTGCAGCGAGTGGAGCCATCGCATTAAATGGTGTAATTAGCATCACAAGCAATGGCTGAGCAGGGATGAGAGCTACAAGGGCAACGCATGAGAGGAACGACGACATGATTCAAGAAATGAAATTATTTGTTACAGACTGTTGTGTGAAAACAATTACAATGTCACACGTGTACTTATCAGTGTTTGTTTGATGTTATTATAGTAAGAAAACAGGAGAAAGGATTAGAGATTTTCCCTCCCTGGATGCATCTCAGCAAACACCATGCTGTGGCAATGACTGCTAAGTCACCATGGCGACGGTCTGTCCGCCACTTGTGTGAAACGTGAGCAGATGGAGAGCTGCTATTGGTAGATGATGATGAGGAACAGGATGTGAGGGGGAGCGTGCAGCCGACAAGATGGCCATGCTGCACACAAAGTGTCCTGAAACAGAGGTCAATAACAAAAAACTGACCTCTGACTTGGTTTTTGATCTCCTCTCCTTGATGTGTCACTGTACAAACTATAACTGGGTTCATAACAGAGGGACTACAGAGAAGGCTGAGAGGAACAGGGCCCGCGGTGCCAAAGTAGTCAGGGGCCCCTTGAGCAAAGTATCAGATTCATATAGTAGAAATTCAAGCAGATGGTTGAATAAGATACAAATTACCACAAAGAAAGAATACTGTAAGATTTATAACTTATGTAATGTAGTAAAAAATATAAGAGATTCAAAGGTACACAAAGAAATGGCAAATTAAATACAGACACCTGGCACTATGAATGAATGAATGAATGAGTGAGTAAATAAATAAATAAAGCCAAATAAATGAAAATAAAGGACACTTAAAATGTAGAAAAAGTATGATGTAATTAAAAAAGCAATCTAGTTAAATAGAACAGGTTCTTGGAGGGATTGTGAGCCCGTCTCAGTTCTTTGTTCCATCTTGTTTTCATTCAAGCATCTTCATGTGCATCTTTACATTTATTTACATTCATAAACAAACAGGGACACTATTAGTCAGCATTGTCTTTTTTGTTTGTTTGCTTAAACAGGATTTTGGATTCCCTTGGCAGATTATTCATCCAAAACTTTATAATTATTATTCTTTATCCACGAACTCAACTGTCATTTCAAAATGAAAATAGCTTAGTGAAACAGCAGGTGGAAACACTGAGACAGTTTCTCCTGATAAATTAATCATGGTTGTAAAAGCCTCCATCATCAGCCAGGTGCGATGCAGACTTCCTTACAGAAAAACACAAATGCTGCAAGGTCAAACTGCAGCGCTAGGCAACCTGTCACGACTTTGCTGCGTGCAAACATGGATGACATTTTATGTCCGAGGTGCAAACAGTTTCCTCGTTTCTAGTGTCAGAGGAAAGTACCGGTCCACATCGCCTGTTCTGACACTGTATCTGGTGTAAATAAAGGCTGGAGAGTTACGCTCAAACATGGGCGCACAGGATGACATGAAATCAACTGCTGGCGCGCACTGCGCAGCATCCTCCAGCAGCTGCACCAAAACAAACAGAGAGGGCAGCAAACAGACTGAAGAGGCCCTGGATTCAACCACCACCTTCAGATAGACACCGTGTTTCACGCATTTCCTGCACAGTCACACCATGCAGGCATAATTTCTAGTTCTTGATGCACAACACTCTGCAGACGCTTCCGCTGCAAAATGACACCTCAGTCGGTTCACAGCTGATTTCAGTAAACAGAAATCCTCGCTTACCTCTGCTCCTTATTGCTGTTGCATCATTTGTCGGTTTACGCGCCCATCGCGCCGGTTTACAACGTCTCCCGGCGGTTCTTCACCATGAACTCCGCCTGATGGAGCGGTGATCTTGGCTCACACACTCGGAGAGGAGAGAGGAGAGAGGGAGGAAGGAGGGAGGGCAGGGAGGAGGGGCTGGTCCAGGGAGTGATGCAGGAGGTGCGCTGGATGGATACCGTGTTATCACAGGGGTATCTGGAAGGAAGCATCAGCGTCACGTTGGTCTTGTTTTAAAGGGAAACACCGTTTGTTACAAATTGCAGGATTGTCTCGTGTTATTTTTTACTGAGGGTGTTTGACAACATAAAAACCCTGGACGTCAAGAAGTTATTATGAAACGCACCACACATCATAATGATAACAGCCACATGGGCTACTCCTGTACTGCTTTAAATACATTTAACATTTATAACCCTTCATCAGCTATCTCTTAAAATCCAAATGTACACATCTTTGTCTCTAAATTTAAAGTAATAATTAAAATACAAATCTTCTGTTGGAGCTTCTTTGTCTTTGACAGTGTTTCTAAAACTCCATATCTCACAACAGAAAGAATTTACAGCCTCGGGTTGAAAAAGAAAAACAAAATGAACTGTGAATTGTTTGACAAATAAATGAGCAACAGAGTCAGAAAAGTCTTGATCAGGATCTTCACTTGTCTTACACCCCCTAAGTGACACTTGCAGTTTCATGTGTCTACAGCATGTGAACAGCAGGGGTCACTTTATCATAGCTGTTCCCATTTTGGTCCATCATGTCATGTTTCAGTCAATGTAAGAAGCATCAGTCCTTCATTCATCAGTTAAATTATTAATTATAAATTACAGTTTTAGAATAAATGCATTGAACATCTTTAGCTGGGACATCTGAAGGGGTCGGGGGTCTGAGTCCACTGGCTGTTTGAGAAATAAAGGTTATAATATTGTCTTTTCTTTCAATGTAGTGAAAAAGGCTAAAATTAAGTAATTAATGGTCATTAAAACCTTCTTCTGATGCACAGAGAACACGTAGCTTCTGGAGACCAAAACTATACACCACTATATACCATGCTGTAACTTAGCTTTTTTCTATCTCAAGTACTCAAATATATTTCACTTCATTAAGTTCCTAACTTTCAATATTCATATCAGTCTGCAGTGTTTTTAGACTATGAACACGACTGGATTTTTTACACCAGCTGATACATCAAAAGGCTCAGATTGATCCGATTTAAATACAAGACAACGATCTTATGCTGAAATATTAAAGTCACAGAATTCATTCCTTCAATTATTTAACAGTTGATTTAAAGTGTTCCTCATGTCACCTTATAGACAGGCACCATATCTAAAAGAAGAAATCCATTTCCTAAATATCAGGACACACTTCACTTAGTGTTTAAATGTGTTCTTCCTCAAAATAAACAGAATTTCTTTTTGTTATTTTAGACTTTTAAAACCCCTCAAACAACAGATTATCTCTATGGACCTTTATCTGTGTCTGTATTAAAAAAACAAAAAACAAAACAAAACAAAAAAAAAAAAAAAACAGACATAAATACATGTCAGGATTAAACATAATGATGTGAAAACTTTAGTAATAAAACCAGATACTCAACCAAATCAGCAGTTACTTGAGTTGTATAAAGGATTATTAAATTTAGGGAAAATGTAAACACTCCTTTCAGCAAACAAACAAACAAACCACTACATGTACATCCCTCGTGTTGTTGAGTCTAAGGTGATCAGAAGTAAAGGACAAATATTTCTCACCACCTCATGATGGCAGTGTCCTGTCACTGTTTCAGAACTCAAACAGATAAAATGCTTTTCAGTTTGTTACAGAAACAAAATTGTAATTTAAAAATCAGCCATTTTTGTTTAAATCTGATGATTTTAATGGAAAACCAAATATTATTGTAAGATGATTCAACTGATGGTCTTTGATAGTCTAATTTGATCTGAATTAATTGTAGAAAAACAAAAGTCAAATGAATGAAAGCAGATTAAAAGATTGTTTCCTCCTGGAATCTTGTTGCATGATTCAATGCACTGAGATAATTGGGATTTTAAAAATATTTAGTGCTGCTTTTGTAAAATTCTTATTTCATTTGAAAAACAAAGAAAGTTAAAGCTCATAATGGTAGCTTGTCACATGGTTTCATACTAATTTAATGAACCAGAACATGCTGGTAATCTGTGATATGGAACTCCCTGAAGCAGCTACATGTCAGGATTAAATCAAGATACACAGCTGAAAAATCAGGTGAATGATAACTGAGGTTTGGATTCTGCAGAATGTGAACATTTATAGAAGTTATTATTTCTTCTGCTTTGAAGTTAAACTGATGGAGACTTAAGTGCAGCTTACAGCACTGAGTCTCTGACTGCCTGTGAAGATTATTCTGGTTTACATTTGTTCTGGGTTTAAACTGAGTCTCAGAAAGAAATGAAACAAGGAAAAACACCAACAGTAGCTATTTGTCATAGATCTTTGGTTTAGTTTCATACTTTGAACATTAAACAAGGTAATTAAATACTTCTAGGTCTAACATTCTCTGGCTTTTGTTCTGATATATGCAGTTGAATTAAAGATTTCATAATAAACATTCAGAACTTCT
This sequence comes from Pachypanchax playfairii, assembly GCA_006937955.1. Lineage (NCBI taxonomy): Eukaryota > Metazoa > Chordata > Actinopteri > Cyprinodontiformes > Aplocheilidae > Pachypanchax > Pachypanchax playfairii. The sequence goes on along the minus strand of SSNP01000025.1, from coordinate 2,759,975 downwards.
TCTGTCTAACCAGTAATTTGGAGATTTCACAGCTTTGTAGAATGTTTCTAGTTGTTCTTTGACAAACATTTGTCAGACAAATAACGACCAACTTTAGACATTCATAAATAAAACCAACATTCGGTTTAGGATCAGAATCAGAATCAGATTTATTTAGCCAAGTTACACATACAAGGAATTTGGTTCTGGCTCACTTTTAACTTGCACAGACAGACAGACATACATAAGATATATAAGACAGTGTTATAAATGTGAAACCAGAACATTCTGTTTCTGGGTGCTACCATGTTGTATTTGATGAACTAGAATCCTAAGAAATATTATTTGAACACACAGCAGAAAGGTAAGAACTTCATGAATCAATATGAGTCAAAAATGGAAAAAAAAAACGATTGAAGTTTTAGTTTTAGTTTAAGTGAGATTAAAACATGTTTACATGGAAGAGACTGGATTCATAACTTACTGGAACCAGCTGGTGGGAGGAGCTTGTTCTGTTTCAGCTTCAACTTCCCTGTTCAGTAATTATATAATGTTGATGTTGCCAACACAATATAATTTTATATTATTTTTGGCAAAGCTCAGTTCAGAGTTCATTGTGGCAAGTTCAGAGTGCAACATTATTTGGTTCTGAATTTTACCTCAGTGAGATTTCAGGATAGACGACCAGCTCCGGAATTTGTGAAGCTTTTTATTTATCTGTGTTCCTCATTTTCCTCTCCTCCATTTTTGTGTCTTCTCTTCTTTTCTTTACAAGTTGTTCAAAGAACCTGTCCACAGCTTCCTCGAGCCCCGCCTGCTGACATCGCACCCTGTGAGCGAGCTGCACCTCCCTTTACCTGTGGATTATGGGATTTTTCTCACCGTTTGATGCCAGACTGTTGGGTTGTCTGATGATAATCTTGGCCAGTTCTTGTGATTTCTACCTGTGAAATATTTTCCGTGAAGTAAATTACCTGTTTTTTCTTTCTCAAAAACTCTGGTGTGACTTTGCTGAAAATGTTTCTGTTGATGGTCGTAAAAGTTGTAACTTGTTCTGCTTCAAACTACCTTGAGTCCACCTTACCTGCTCTCTACCAAACAACACACCTGATGGACCTACCTGTTCCTCACTTCCTTCTTCATGCTCCTGGTTAGCTCATTCAATCCCTGGATCTTTCCTCTCCCAGTGGTCTTACATGGAAAAACAACACTGAATAGAAAAGAAATGCCTCACTTCAAAATCCAAACATCTCAACTTAAACAAAGGTCATATGACCAACCTCTTCCTCTTCCTCTGTCTCCAGCTCTCTAGTGACCAAACATCATTTTCTGTAAAACCTCAAAGAAATTGTATTTACCTCTTCACCTTGGGGTTTCATCTTTCTGAGCGCACTTTGTTTTGACATCACATATTGGAATGAGGATTCTTACCTAACCCCCCCAAGAATCTGTATTAGCTATGATCATCTGTCTCAAGTTCATGTCCATATGCTTGACATATTAGCACAGGAAGCAGTTTGTGTGGATGCTATTTCACCTAAAAGGAGTCAGAAACAGAGGAGGAATAAATGTTTTTACTCTTGACAGATAGCTCACGTATAACATTTCTAGCCTCATCATTATTTGGATTATCAGATACTCAGTTTGTTCAATGTGTTGAGTCACTTCAAAGGCAATAATATAAAATCCTGATACATGACAAAAATCAGACAGAGGAAATGCTGTTATACTTTTAAACAGTGTGCCAACCGTCTAACTCGTTATGTTTTTTACATGTAATTATATATATATAGCAATCAGGTTGAAACAAAAACATCAGAACATTGTCACAGTCTAATTTATTTTGTAATAACATGCACAACAAATTGTTTAAACACCAAAGTTTTATTGTTAGAACAATATAAGTATGAGTTATTGACCAGAAACCCTTTGTTATGGGGAGATTTCTAACCCGACTCTCCAGAGGGTTTAAAAAATGGCAGACGCTTTCAAAATACTCATCAGATGAGCAAACGAAACGTCAATCAAGCCACAATGATTAAACAGTTCCGTCAAATCGTATCTCCTTTCTTGATAACAGTTTGTGAATAGGACGCCCCATTTGGATTGATTGACACCTAAATCTCACCCAGCTTCTCATTCTGGATTCAGTCTCTATGCTGCAGTGTTTTGCTTTATTTGTTGTGGGCATGTATGAGGATTATCACTTCCTCGGAATGTGTGTACGTTTAGAGCTGTTAGGACATACGTCTGTAAACAGATGAAGAGGAGCTGCAAAAAAAAGATTTCTGCCTTAATGGGAGTTTAATTTCCTCTCCTGCAGGAGGCTTGTATTAGATGGAGTTATGGAGTTAGATCATGATGAGACTGATGCTTGTTTTCATGTGTTAGGACACAAGTTTTATTTTGCCACTCACAGAAAACAAACACAAAGTTTGATTTATATGAAGCTGCTTCATTGATAAAACTTTCAAATTTAATTTTAAATATAACTAATAATATTTCCATTTCTGATGATTACTTGTGGGACAAGAAGGAATCCTGGTTCTTAGCGTTCACACCATGCTTCTTCAGTCCTACCAGCAGCCTCCATCTTCATACTCCTCCATCACTCCAGAGTCCATATGCCCCTTCCTTCCCTGGTTCTTGGTCCCTCAGACTACACAGTGACTTTAATCAAACAGTTGCCAACTTTTCCTCTTCATGCAGCTCTGCAAAATCCCCTGGTTCCAGGTTATTATCTGTATTTGCAATAAACCTTTTTACATACCTTTAAAACAGTCTCCTGCTTTCATTGGGTCCATATTAGGGTTGCCAACTGTCCTGTATTAGCCGGGACATCCCGTATTTTTATCTAAATAGGATTGTCCCATACGGGATGTCTCTTGTCTCTTATATTGGGTGTTGCTTGATATGTTTGTCCTCTGGCGTGTAAGAATGTTACACTGCTTTTACACTTACACCACCAGACTCTGCACTTTTCTTATTGCACTAAATGTGCACTACAGGAACGTTCTGCTTTCTATTGTTCTCTATTAATCAGGCCGGACAGGTTTCTGTTTAAGAAAGGTACTTATTTTATTTTGCAAATTTTTATTATTTTGCACTAAAAATAAATTGCTAAATACTAATTTGTTTTTTTTATGTGTTTGTGTAACACAAAAATATGCATCTAGTTAAACCAGGTTCAAGTCAGATAGTTAAAAAAAATAATTTCATGCACAAAAAGGGCTAAAAAAATTCAACATGCCAGGAAGGGTGAAGGCAATCAGGTTGACCGGCCCCGCCCTCGAGGTGTCTCTAGTCCATATACCTAACACACATAGTTACACAAACACCATGGAACATGTGATCAAAACATTACTTGAGTTTTTTGTTTAAATCCAAAGCTTAGAAAAATGTGACATTTATTCAAGCAAAATTTTTTTTCAAGGTGAAAAAAACAGTTTTTATGATACTAAAACAAATAACGGTGCAGTACAAACAATGAAATACTAATCAAATCTGCCCACTCACACTCTCAACTGTCACTTTACATCTTTGTTTACAGCTTGTTTGTTTGACACCGTAACTTGTTTACTCCTACTTTTGTTTAGATGTCCAGTCTCACACAGAGTAGTGAAATCCCTGTCGATGTGTGAAGTCTGTGTTATGACAAGATGCTACAAAGCTGAGTTGTGAATTCATTTCATGTACACAAATGCACAAAAGAATACGTGGGCATATACAGATTGGACATCAATATCAAGAGAAAGCACATCTGTTCTCTGTTTTTTTCTCCCATCACGTTTAATCAAACAGCCTTGAGCCGGAATATTAGATGTTAGGACATCAATTCAGTCAATCTGTCAGGAAAACAGCTCAGGGCTGCTGCAATGATCTATGTGTTGATAATAAGTGGAATCCTTCTGAATTCACTGTTAGGCCTTTTGCTTCAGGTGACTTTTAAATTGAAACTTGAAACCTCCAGATGCTTTTTAGTTCTTTTTTAAAATTCTTGTTCCTTAGAACATGTACCAAAGGTCAGATGCCTGGAGCTCCATCTCCATCTCTCACTGCTGTTTTTATTTTCTGTCAGATAATTCCAGTATTGAAGTCTCTTCCAATTTTTTGACATGTACAAAGTTTTCAGCTTTAAATTACAGATTCGTTTCCCTTGTTTCTCTTTAATCTCGACAGAAATCCATCTTATCTGATATTTTACTTTCTGGCTGCACTACCTTCTGAATTATTTTGATGGGAAGCTCTCTGTCAAGATCCATATTCAGTTAAACATTGATTTCAAGAAGGTCTGAAACAAAAACAAAATTTGAACTTTGAACTTTGGATAGAGACCATGAACATTAGCTTGTAAATTGGCATATGAAGAACCCGCATGCTAATTATAAAAGGTCAGAGAAATGTGAAAAATATTGATCCAAGCAAAGACAAAACAAGACAAACAGAACTGGAATGGCACTGAAAAAACCCAATTCTGTTAACAGGAAGTTGATGTTTTACAATGTAACATTAAAGGCTGAGCATTCCTTAACGATATGTTTACTGTCTGCCATCTTTCATGCCAGAAAAAATCTTATGATGAGAAATGATGGAATATTAGATCACATTAGTGGTGATCTCTCACATTATGTTAGCACTTTGAATTTGTGGTAAATATTTCTGATCTATTACATGTGAAAGTGTAGCTCATGTAAGTGAGTTGTTGTTTTTCTGCAGTGGAGTAGAATATCTGTAAAATTGAACAGATTCTCAACCATTTCTACGTTTGCTAAATTCACTTGGCTGTGGCGGCCATCTTGAACCAGACTGACTCCTACAGTTCATCAGTTTTAGATGTTTCTCTTTCTGAACGTTTTGTGAAAATTTGCCCAGCATGTATGAGAGTATGATATGTTGCTAACACACACACATCCACATGCACGCTCACACACACACAGACAAAAACATAATCACCAATCTTTTGCTTTTCAGCTGCGTGGGATAAATTTACCAGAATAGAAAATATTTCATGACCCTTTTTCTATGTGTCTCATCCCAAACCTTTTATTTATTTATTGTCTCATATCATCTCCCCTTCCATAGTAAATGATACGAGTGTCAGCGAATTCATTACAGTAAGACTACCCTCAGTGTACATGGAGAAACGTCTCAGTCAAAGACAGAAAATTGTTCCCATTGTTCTGCAGGAACAATCGCATTGTTCCCTAAATTCTCCCACCAACTTAAAGTCCAGATGGGTTGCATCTCAAATAAACAGCATTTCTGGTTATTTATTTTCTGCAAACAGCAGAATAAAAGAAGGAAGAACATCACATCAAAGTTAACTTTCCTTTTCTCTCCGTCTACAGACACACCTTCTTCCTCTTGTATTTCTTCAACCAATAATTTCCATCAGCGCCCTGCAGGTTAACAGCACTGGTGGCGGTTGTTGTTTAACTCAACCGATCTGGTATGGAAATCAGGTTTATGACTTAATTGTTTTTTTGACATAAGTTTTATGTCGGATGCCCTTCCTGACACAACCGTCTGCTTTTATAAGGAAGACACTGGCTTGTATCCCCTTAGGCAGCTATTGATCTGTTTAATTTATCATGTTGTCTACATACATTTCTGGAAACCTTCTAGCTGATCCAAAATACTGCAGTTTTCACAAGAATGACGGCAGGAAAAATATTTTCCCAGATTTTGAGCTGCCAGCCTTTTTAAATCCAGGAGAGATTTCAGACCAAGTCAACAACCCCACAGTTTCATATCATTACGATAAATCTGTTTACTCTCAGGCTACATATTTACTCAGAGTTCCTGCTGTGTCTAAGAGTAAATTAGGAAGTCAAACTATCAGCCGTCAGACTTCTCTGTTGTGGAACCAACTGTCAGCTTCACTTCATGAAACAGACAGTCTCTAACTTTAAAATTAGACCAAAAACTCATTTTTTAACTCCAGCAGCATTATTTTGTGTCTTTCTGTGATAGAAAATGGAAAGTATATTGGATGAGGGAAATAGAAGGATGCAGAGAAAATCCTAAGTAAAAATCATTTCCAGCATGTTTCTGATCTCATGTTTAACTTCAGATGTAACTTAACAAAATGATAAAAAAAACTATGTAGCAAAAAACACAGGGGTGGCTGTAAGAAAGCTTCATGTAAATCCAGGAGTAATGTGTTCTAAGTCAAGTCAACTTTATTTATATAGCGCTTTAAGAACAGCGGCAGCTGATACAAAGCGCTGAACAAAGTTAAACAGATAAAAACACCACAAAAGAATGTGAAACATTAAAACATATATGAACAATAAAAAACAAAGACATAAAATAACATGACAAAGATAGAAAGGCTCAAGATGGGGGGAAAGCCAAGGCAAACAAGTAGGTTTTAAGTTGAGACTTAAAGACAGCCAGAGACGAGGCTTGTCGAATCTGTAGCGGTAGCAGGTTCCACAACCTCGGACCCGCCACAGAAAATGCTCTGTCCCCCCACATCCTCCGGCGAGACCGTGGCACCTTCAGCAGCACCATCTCAGCCGACCGAAGGGGGCGAGCTGGAGCACGGAGCTGGAGAAGCTCCGAAAGATAGGAGGGGGCCAGAGCATTTAAAGATTTAAAAATATATAAAAGAATCTTACAATGTACGCGGTAAGTTACGGGCAACCAATGCAGAGAGGCCAGGATGGATAGGATGGTTCTGATAGTTGTCTGATCACAGCTGTTTACTGACAATGTTCAACATCCAGATAGAATGAATTTAAAGATTAAAGAGAGAGTCCAAATGATGAACACGGAATTTCAGTGATTAACAGCAATAATAGCTCCAATCTTTATGGACATAAAAAAAAAAATCTTAACACAAAAACATAATTATATGCAAAAATCTGACATGATATGAGAACATTTTATCCTGAACCTTTTATCTTGATTGTTTCTCTGTACTTTCAAATCATTGTTACTTTATGTGTCTTCAGTAATTTCTGTGAAAGTTAACTTCAGTAATGAAATGAAAGTGAATAGATAATAATATCAACTTCCACCCTCCATTCATCTATTTGCTTGTTCCTGTCTATATTTACGGTGGAGTTGGTTCCCGTCTTCATCAGTCACAGGGCGAGATGTGAGTTATCTCTGACAGGTTGCCGGTCCATCAGAGGGCCACACAGTGACAATCAATCACACATACACACTCACTACTTTTGTATTCTAAAGTACATGTTATGAAATGATAAAATCACATTTGTCCAGGTACCAATCTGGATTCTGCTTCTTGCTAATGTGCAGAATAGAAAACAGTTCCTCTGTGTTCATCTCTGCAACCATCCACAGAGTCCACACCCTGAAGGTCCAGAATCTGGAATCAGGATCTAACTGTCATTACTTCCCTTCGTTTGCACTTTTACAGGGTTACAGAGGGTTACACATTCACTCCAGAAGCAGGTTAAAATCTCTTAATCGAACGCCTGAAGCATTTGTTGTGCTTCTTTTTTGTTGCATTAAAGTGGTGCAGATAAAAAGATCTGGTACCATAAAGATGAAAAGCTCAATGTCTGAAGCAGAGAGAGGAAAAAGGGCCTAAAATCTCTCTTCTTTAAATTTTATGTAGATGTGAAAAAAATGTAGTTTTAGTTACACACTGTTTCTGACTGATCTGAGCACTTTTGTACATGCAGCAAACAAAATAATCAATTAATTTCAGCCAGGGAGAAAACAAGTCCACAGGTCAGAGTGGATTTATAGAAAATGCCAAACCCTTTAATTAATAATACTGTTTACATCTCATTTGCTGGGCCTTGTTTTGTTTTAGTGTCAGTGATTTTACATTACAGCTCTCTTCACCCGCCTGATATTAGGTCTTCTAATAAGAATCTGGATAGATTTAACTAAAAGGAAAACAGAAAGGAAGACAAGATCATTTTCTCCTAAACAATCCACACGGTTCACGGCCATCTCAAGCTAACGTTTACATAATCAAAAATAAAAAGGTTATTTGTCTGTAAGTAGATGGTTTCGTTTGTTGTGGATTATGAGGGAATAAATTATTTTTTTGTTCATTATTATGCTACAGTGTTTACTTTTAGGTCTCTGAATGTCACAGCTGGAGTGACATTTCTCACTAAAGAGCAAAACAGTCTCATATATAATTTATTTTACAGTGATCCTTTTCGGTATTTTATGTTCCAACAAAAAGATAAAACTTGTAAACATTTGAGCAAATAGTATGAATTTTTAACATTGTTTCAAAATAATAGGACTGTTTTAAATTCCAACATATTTTAAAAAAAAGTTTCAGCTCTTTGATTTAAGAAAATTGAGATTTAATTTTGACAACAACCCATTTAAAATCTACAAGGAAAAAGTAGGAAACAAATAAATCAACCAAAAGAAGACACAATTTTGGAAAACGTCCACTTTCCAAACAGCATTTGAAGATACATTGACCCATTCATGAGTGTTATTTTAACTAATCTTATCGTGTCTGTTGTAACTACAAATCAAAGTCTTTGACCCTAAGAAGCAATATTAAAATCTGATCAAAATAAAATTAAACAGATAATACACATTTCCCCAGTGGAGACAAATTGAGTCATTTTTCACATGCTGAGATGAGAAACAACTGTCTCATGCAACAGTGATGAGTTGGAGAAATACTTGATACATTTGCTGAAGATTTATATCAGGATGTTTAAACGGTTCTGTAAAAGACCTCCAGCTGATCCAAAATGCTGCTGCCAGAGTTCTGAGAAGGAGAGATCATATTTCTCTAGTTTTAGCATCACTTCATTGGCTCCCTGTAAAATCCAGACTACATTTTAACATTTTATATATGAATTCACATAAAAAGCTCTAAACAACCAAAATCCATCTTATATTAATATCTTATGGTTCCTTTTCTTCATAACAGAACACTTTGCTCTCAGATTGCAGGTCTGCTTGTGGTCACCAGAGTTTCTAAAAACTTTCAGTTATCAGAATCAGGTTCATTTGGCCAAATATGTTACACACAGAAAACAATTGCTCCGGTTTATGGTTGTTCTTGTACTTATAAACAGACATGTAAAGATAAATAGACACTATTGACACACGATACATTTACCAGCATCATCCACCATTAAGGTCTGATTGGTGTTTGAAGCCCGTCTATACCATAAAATATAATTATTACCATGAGAAAACTTAGTTATTTCTTCATTAAGATGTTAAACATGTTTGTTCAACATGGTAATGGACTGGAAGAAACCGTTGTTGTGCCTTGTGGTGTAATCGGTCATGCAGTTCTGAGGAGAGAGTAGAGGTGAGTCCAGATCCTGGATAAAGGTGTACAGGTCCCGTATGGAGAACAGATTAGCACTAACGATCCTGTCTGCAGAGTTCTCTGCAGTCTGGATCAGGTTTGTGGAACCAGCTTCCAGTTTTAATCCATGAGGAAGACACCATGTCTACTTTTAAGAATAAGCTTAAAACATACCTTTTGGATCAATCATATGCTGAAGATTATCCTGATCCATCCCTTTAGTTATGCTGCTATAGTCTTAGACTGCTGGAGGATATACTGTTGTCTCTCTTTATATATTTACATTTATTAATATTGTTACTGTTAATAACTTTAACTCCATACAAATGTAGAATGTTTCAACTCTTCTGTGTCTTTTTTCTGTCAGCTGAAGCTCTAGCTGGTTAAGGCAGAAGGTTCATCCTGGTTCTGGTTCTGCTGGCGGGTTCTTCCTGTTAAAAGGGAGTTGTTCCTTTCCACTGTTACCAAGCAATGCCGCTCTGGATGGGGATTGTGTTGAAACAACAACTCAAACCAATCTGTTTGTTTCCTTAGTTACTAAATCCTTTTTACTAATTAACATTTCATAACTCATTAAATCTGATTGAAATGAACTCTGAGTCGGGCCTGTTGATGTAAATTGTGTTTGTGTAAAATACAACTTAATTGAATGTAAGTGAAGTTTTTGCTGTTAAAGGCTTTTTCTCTTGAATTGTTGCTGCTTATAAACTGTTAATTAGACTCTTCAAGAGAATTCCTCCCTGATTCTTCAAACTAACCCTAACCCTGACAGCTGTCTACTACAGATAAGATGATGACTACTTGTAGAGATTAATAGCCTCACTGGGTACCTCTTTAGCATTGCAAACACACAAATGTGCCCTTCTCTAAATAATCTCTGAACATAAATATGACTGATGGGACTGATGCAAAACAAGACAAGCCTCTCTGGTGAGCATTGATCAACTCATTTGATTGACACAGATATCCAGAGAAGGAAGTTTAGCTGCAGGAAGTAAAAAAGATGGTGAATTTTAACATCAGTCTAACATCCTTGATGTGGCAAAGGATAAAATCTAAATCCTCATTCCTGTCTGAGACTGAAAGGATTAGAGAAGCTTTGATAGTGCATGGTGTGACGTGCAGAAATCCTGTCTCCAACTCGTGCTGCTCAGGTTGGGGGATCATGTTAGCTGGTTCCTTAGATAGGAAACATTTTGATTGGCAATATAAAATTCACTGAAATGGATCATATTACAATTTAATTCAAGTTTTTGTATACAACTGGCTTTGAATCTGGACCTGTTGATGTGATGTGGACTTATTTCTGTAAAGTGCTTTGAGATTAATTTTGTTATGAATTGACAAAAAAAAGAACTAAAATTAGTAGAAATTTGTGGAAATTTTATCTCCAGGATCTTTTAATTAATTCATTACAATTTAAGTTTATTTATAGCTCACAACAAAACTTTTTTTCAGTAAAATTTAATTTGATCAAAATAAAAACAACAAAAGCCTAAATAAAAAAAACAAAAAAAAAAAACAAAAACAAATAAATATTGATCTGGAGAAAAAAAATCCCACACATCTGTCTATCATTACATAAATCAGGAAAAATGGAACAACCTTCACGTCCCTTATCGCTACTCATTAGAGCTCTTAGGGATCTAAATAGTACAATTTCAAGTATACTTAAGTTTAAGTATAAATTCGGCACAAAAAACAAGAGAAAAACACCCAGAAACATTATGTTGATTCACCCTCTCATTACTATTAATATTTTAATACAATCTAACTTATAAGACAAACAATAAATGTAAAAATAAAGCATCAGTCAAGCAAAGTGAAGCTGTTCTGTTGAGTTCCTTCTCTGGTATCTCTTTGATGAAACTTAATGTTGCATATTAACAGACGCTGGTTCGCAATCAGCACTATTGTTCAGACTCCTGCAAGTTATTGAGCATCTAATTAAACAAAATGCTGATTTTATTCAGAACTAGTGAATGTTGTAACTGTTTGCTGATTCTTCTTCTGCTTTACAGTTCTCATCTGCTTATGAGTAAAAGTTCTATTGAAAGAACAGATTGATGTTCATGTTGTGGCATTCGTCAAATGTTTGGTTGGTGTTTGATGATTTTCAGGTGGGATTCTTTGCTGCCACATTAAGGATTTCTGGAATACAACTGAAGCCATGACTGGTTAAGATTCCTAACTGAAATAACAACGTTGTCTGGTGACACGTTTCCTTGGTGTGCTGTTGTAGCTCCTCGACACTGTAGCGTTAACTTGGACATAATAAAATGTGCTCAAGGTATGCCTGTTATTTAAAGCTTTGTTAAAACTCATAACTTCACATAGAAGAAATTGGAGTAACAACAGCACTTTAAATATATGGAGATTTATTGACAGGTATTTACAATATTAACAGATGGTGAAATTTATGACTGAATGATTCCAAATCACAAAATAAAAGAACTCATGAGTTACGACACATAAATCAATCAAGAATAAACTGACCAGTTATGTAATTATGATTCTGAAACAATATTTAATAAACTGGTAAAATTAGATAAAAAATTAAAACAAAACAAAAACATAATCTCTCAGTTATGAGTCTCCTTGCGACTCAGGATTATTATCAAAGCATATTGACTGATATTAAGACAACCATAAACCACAGCAAAGACCTGACCGTTTCCTGGGAGAGGTAGTCCACTAAGATGGGGCTAGTGGGCGGAGCCTAAATGGGTTTGGAATAAATCTAAAATAGACCCGCTCAGGTGGATGCGTGTGTTCTATTTAGATCAGTGATGGTGGGCTGTGGCTTCAGTGGCTAGAAAGTTTTAAGTGTATATGTTTATGCAAACAACTTCTATTTGTCTTGTCTGTTAACAAGGAAACGTGTTCAGTATAAAAAGTCAGACTTAAACTGAACAAGTAAACATTCAGGTTTTCAGTGTACATGAAATACATTAAATAAATTACAAACTGAATTCAGCTTCATGTTCTCTGAAGGGGTTTAAATTGTAACATCATTTCAGTTCACCTCATTTGTTTGCAAGTATTTTTTATGTAAATATTATTATTTTATCTTATTGTCATTTTATCAAATTAATGTATTAAGTATTTATTGTATTTTGCTGTTGCCCCTTGACAAGGTTCCCTAAAAGAGATGTTTGACCCCAGTGAGGTTATACGTAAAAAATAAACCTTTACACTGCTGTAGATTTTATATTATTTTAATATAATTTTCTGATCAGTAGCGCTGCAGCTATTTGTTGCTGCTTTGTGCAAAAGCAAACGTGTGTGCAAGCAAAAAATTGTATACTTACATGTAAATAACTGTGAAATGCAAAATTACTCAGTTTCCACACATTTCTGTCAAAGTGCTCAACACAGTGAGATAAGTTGGTTTGCAAACTTAGGGAAAGTCAACATTTCCAAATTTTGTTTTTCTCAAGTTACTTCTCTGGTGCTGCAGATTAATGTGTGCTAAATAAAAAAAAAACAAGATAGAATAAAATAAGAAATGTGTGAAAGTCTTTCAGGTGCTAATCAGGCTAATTATTTCTTTTGAGGCTGATTGTCCCTTTAGGTGTCATAATAACAACTCATCAATACACATCCTACATGCTCTACTTATAAAACATACTCAAGGTAACCACAGAGTCTGCATTATTGTTCAGCTCTGTCTGTGATCACTACAGTATATATCATTTCATTTCAATCCCATTTAATCGGAGCCATTTCATTTTCCTTTAAGTTCACTCAGACTTGAATGCTGTGTAATTCTAATTAGGAATGGACGATGACGCCAGATAATGATGTTCAAGTGTACGCATTCTTACGAATACACAAAACTGCCACTTATGGAGCCATTTGCTTGAATGTGGTGTACAAAGTACAGAGAAAGAGCAGCACTCTTACTGTGTTTTAATGGTGCTGATTTAAATTACAGTGAGAAACTGGGATCTATGAGTGTGCTCCTTCGCAGCCTGTAGATAAAAGATGAAGGTGATGAAAGTAAAAAATGAAGTGATGAATTATGATGCCGAAACAAATGTTCAATTTGTCATGAATCATGGAATCAGAATTCAAATTTCAATGTTTTAACATTTGTTCTGTCAGTCATCAATCAAACAGGTTCTTGAGAAGTTTGTTTACATCTCCAGCCATTAAAGTTGGTTCGATTAGCCACTGACAGCTTCCCATTACCACAGAATCTTCTATATGCCAAGCAACATACAGATACAACTTTAGAAGCAACACAAACCATTATAAATCATCATCAATATTATTTATTAGTTAATACTATTAAACAGTTGTAAGACCAAGATTTAAAAAACCCACAACCCCAGAAATGATTATTGCACATTATTATAACAGTTTATATGATAAAACTTGATGATATAAGTGTGACTGACTGCATGTTGATGCAAACAATGAGATGGCTTCTGCCTTTGGGGGGAAATAATCCAGCTGTCTTTGGCATTAAAGTTACAATATTTAAGAATTAGACCTTGTCGTCAAATCCAAATCCTGCAGTTCGTGTAGAAAATAAAAACGTCCGCTCTCAGCCACTCCCCCCCTCCCCTCCCTGATGTTTCTGTTGGGTTGCCAGTTCTGATGTTGATTCTCATTTTGTTTCTCTTGTATTTGTTCAATTTTTGTGAATGTCTGAAGGTCTATTTGTTCAGCGTTGAGTTTTCCTAAGTGCATTTGAACGCCCCATCAGCTGCAGCTCGGCTGCTCAGTTGGAAGGATGCGGTGGTTTATTTTTGTAGAATTCCAGCTGCTTGTGTTGAAGACTTGGCAGCCTTGCAGACTCACATGTGATTCGTTATGGAACCAGGAAGTCTGGACATGTAAATAATGATTCTGGCGTGGACCAGTGTTTTTAAAATGACAGAAACTAGCGACCACCCAGCCGGCTGAGATCCAGATCAGTTACAGTGTGACTTTATTTTAAACATCGGTGGGACATTAAACTGTTGGGTGAGTATTTACCTGTAAAATTCTTACATATTGTACCTTTAAAATTACAATGATGAGTGTAAAAAAATGGTCAAATAAAAACACATTTCATTAAAAATGATGCATAACAGACTCAAACATTCAACACGATTGTATAAAACAAGGCTGATATTATTTAGTCTATGTCCTAAATGAAACATTTTGTTAAAAGTAGTCGTTCTCCAAGTGAGCTGATTCTTTGAAAACACAATTTTGTAGAAGGAATGAGCTTCACGAACCTTTATCCACGCCCAAATTACAGTTTGGTTTCAGTTTTTTATTTCATATCTTCACACAGTGTTTTTACACTGTAAAGACTGGATAAAACTCCCATTTATGTCCTGAATCCTCTTTCAGGGCCACTTTCATTTTTCTTGTCTTCAGTTGAAAAACAAGAACATCAAAAATAAGGCTTTCAGCATTTTGATTTTTTTTTTTTTTTTTTAGTTTGAATGAGCTTTTGATGTTTACCACATAAGAAATAAATGCTCTGGACTAAAGTAAAAACAACAACAAGGAACAAATATATTTATTTTAACCACTGCACTTTACATTTTTGTAATTTACATACAATCAGTTAATTATAAACTTTGCAACTGTGTTTAACTTTTTCCCTCTATTTAACAAAATAATAAAAGCCTCTTAAAGGAAATAACATGGAAAAAAATCTTGCAACATGAGCAGAGTCCTTCAGAAGATCTAAAACTGCTGTTTTTGATAAGAATAATTAATTTTTCTGCAAGACTAATTTATAATGAAAGACTGACAAGATTAGTCCAATTCACTGTTAATGAATGCTGAGACAAACAGTTTTTCTTCATTTCACACTGTCTGAAGATACTCAGCTGAAATATGTTATTCTGTCAGAGTGAAAACAAAAATCCAGGATGGAAAAGTTTTCTGGTTTGAAAAAGGATTAAGTGTATCACTGGAGGTTTGGAAAGTTGTGTTGTTGTCTCGGCTGAAATCCAGCAAAAAGATTTTTATTCAATAAAAAGCAGGTTTTCCAGTCTTGCATCAAAGAGACTTAAAAAGTCCAGCCCTCCATTATCTAAAGGGATTAAATAACCACTTTCTCTATTTGTCATTTTTCTTCTTTTCCTGTTTGTTCTCACAGACATCTACTCCATGAAATGTGAAGAGCTGTGGTAGAACGTGTATGTGGTCTGGAAACAGTGTTGGAACATCCAGGACTCGGACTCGGCTCATGTAGATCTTTACATCTTTGTATAACTTCTATAATAGTGAAGAGTTCAACTCTCGACTTGCGTGTTTCCCCTTCTCAAAGGTGACAAACTGAACAAACACTTCTTTGTGTCACTTTCAGGACAGCACAAGTCTGAACTGCAGACAGCCATATTGACCTCAAGGCATGTTGTGACAATGTTTGTGTCCTTGCTGAAAAGGATGAGCCAACATAGATTTAAAGGATGACAAAAAGTTTCTGTTATTCTGTAAAAACTTGGGACAGAATGAGCTGCAGCGGCAGGTGATCCAGCAAACTCAAAACCTGATCTATCAGAGAATAAACAGGTTTAAACATGTACCCGGACCTCGAGTTTTACTCATTTTTTCAGCAAGAATTAAAAAAAACAAATAAAAATAACAAGCTGTCACAGTTTTGATGTTTTGTTTTTTGATTTCCTGTTGCATTTGATTTCTTTCTAATCAATTCATGTAACTCTTGTATCATTATATTCTGTATGTATTCAGCTTCTAGCACTTGTTATTTAGCTTTACGTTAAACCACATGTTCTCTTCTTGATTACAAACTTTTCTTAACATAAAATCATGGATTGAGTTCCGCTACAGTATCACCAGAGTCTGTTGAGACCTGAAGTTATGAGTAACTGATAGATTTGATTATTTAAAATTGTACAGTATACCTTTGTTTTTCTTTAAATGGTGCCACACAAACCCGCCAATCCAGATCATTAAGGAAACTCAACTGTAGCTGAAAATCAAGTGAAAAGCAATAGTTCTGATTTCATCGTGATACAACACAAGTTGTGTCCATCGAGCTGATTGAAAGACTTTATGCACTTTTTCAGACCAAAGTATACACCGACATTTTACATACAATCTAAGGCATAACGTGTCTAAGTTCCCAGATCTGTATCGTTATCTACTCAATCTTTCTTTTTGAAAACTGTCTGATCATCAGTTTGTTCTGAGCAGATTATTGAGTATTAATCAGACCTGATAAAAAGAATCCATTTATCTTTCCAGCCCATGCAAACGTCAGAGAGAAACTCATTATGAGAGAGGATTGAGTTTCAATATATGAAGATCTTGAGCTGAGCTTTCATAAGCAGACGAAAAATTTTCATATTCTTACGATTATTTCTGTTTTCATTAAAGCCAACGTGTTTTATTCAGAAGGCCTTTTGAAGCGTTAGGCCATTTTAAGAATGTCTGGAAATTATTGCACCCCAGTGTAATTAGAGGTGATCAGCATTTAGAAAAATCACCATAACTGACTGAACAAACGTAGAATCCCCACATATTAACACCCCAAACTGTTTCCAGTGTTTGTGGATGTGACCCAAAGCTACACAATTCCCTGTTTCCCTCTACTTTTTAACTCTGTTGACTAGAGGTGTGCATCTCTACCTGCCTCACGATTCGATCCGATTCCGATTATCTGCCTAAAGATTCGATTTAATTCTGCAATACATCACAATTCTTCGCACTCAATTTTTCAATAACTTACTACAAGCAGTCGGATATTGTTTTGAATTCTTTTTTATTACGGTATACCTGACAAAACATAAATCTTTCCACTGAAGTGAACGACCATTTTTAAAGTGTGTTGTCTATAACTTAAATAAAAAAAATGTATGTATAAAAAATAAAATTTTCAGTACAGCAGCTATAAGACAGGATGTAGTATACCAAAACAAATAGCATAGGCTTAGCCTGTCTATTTAAAAGTGCAAATATTCAAATAAAACAATTCCTTGTTTTTCATTCAAAGTGTGCTGGATAAAACATTTTTAGCAGCTTAAAGACAAGGACACTTGAGAACCTGGATTGAGTGGGAATCACGATTATGTCACATGCTGCATCGATGCAGAATCGTGCACGGCCGAATCGCGATGCATCTTAGAATCGATCATTTTTCCCACCTCTACTGTTGACTGACTGACTATAAATTACTAGGTGGAGAACTCTGAAGACACTCTGCAGGTAAGCATTAGGGACCAGAATTTTATTTAGGTCCCTAATGTTAGCTAGTGGAGTTTATTGAATGATGCAGTGATCTGCACTTGTCTTGTGATAAAACACAATCTATGATCTCATGTTTTGAACCACTTGTATGTATTTTAGTGTCTTGATCTGCTAGAAAATCACTGCAGTCAAAAATAAAACAATGAGGATCTTAAAAGTAAATGTATTTTATACAATAATCATCTCATATAAAAAACAGAGATAATAAATAGTTCTAATATTATGAAATTAGTTTATGTGGAAAGGCTGTGAACAGCTAATAAATTACCAGTTGTGTAAAGCTTTTTAAATAACCTCTGTTTGGAGAAATACAGATTCTTTATGACTGATTGATAATGTAATGGCTAGTTCTAGCAATCATACATCGTGGTAGACTCTTCCTTGACTCTTGTGCCAGTCTGAGGTTTAACGCCTGCACAAAGGGGTTGAGGTTAAGATATGAGGTTATATGTTTGGGTTAGGCCAGAGTTAAGGTTGAACATAATCTTAAACAAAATTGTTGACAAATTATTTCCACAGTTACTTCAGTCAGGCGTGAGATTGGTTTGCATGAGAAGGGCCAAGACCAAAGGAGGCTGCTGGCATCTCGAAACAACTTCAGTCAAAATAAAAAAAAAAAAAAAAACTGTTTAAACAAATTCTAAGTTGTAAATTTGACATAAATAATGAATTAGATTGGCTGTTTGCAGATCTAATTAGCTGTAGCACTTCCAGTTCAACAAGTTGGTATTACATGATGGTTCTGCTGAAATAACTGTGCCTTGTGAAACTGCTGGAAATGTGTAGATGTTTAAAATTATGTTTGAATGAACTGCAATGAAATGTTTTAGTTTACAGTACCCTTGTTTTGTCCAAGGGTTATTTGGACCTACAGTATGGGTGTCAGGTTTTGTGAGGTTGGACCCAGGTGCAGTGAGTGTGGGGGGACGAAACAACTGAACGTGTATAAGGACAACGGAAGGTTTTAATAACAAAAGAAAAAGGCTGACGTGGCAGCAAAATCAACTTACATGAGGGATGAGTAACGGGATGAGGAACTGAAGAGAAGCAAAGTAATCCAATAGGTGAAGTGAAACATAATCCGAACAAGGTGATCTGAGGCTAAGAACTGAGACTGAGACTGAGACTGAGGACTAAGGCTAAGATAAATACTGAGACAACGACGAAGAACTAAGAACAAGACTAAGGGCTGAGGCTAGGAACAAGAACAAACTGACACTGACTAACAATCACATGAGACTTAAATACAAAACCGAACCAATTACAAACTCAAAACATCTGAGAACACTGGGAAAAACAAACACAGGAACTAATCATAGAAACAAGACACACCTGGGGGTGGAAAAGAGGAGCACAGGGAATGACAACAGACAGTCAAGGAACCTAAGACACAAAGCGGGAGAACAGGAAGTGACAAATAATACCAAAAATAAAAGCAGAACAGGAAACTACATGACTAAGGAAAATAAAAGCATAACATAACCTAAGACACCGAATGAGAACAAAAGGAAAAACAACTACTGAAAAACCCCAAAGTACAGAACATAATAAAACAACCAAAACCCCAAGACCTGACAATAGGTGTAGCACAGGTGTATGAATATTAAGAGGACGTTACAAGGGTTAAGATGACAGAAATCCACCGTGCTGTGACTAGCCATTACTTCATCTGACAGGTAAAAACTAATCTCTGTTTCTCAAAACGTAAGTCATCCAAACTGCCAACAGGCACGATATTAATTGTTTACAACTTTTCCATTGAAACCAACTTCAAAAGGTCTGAACTATCCTTTCAAGGGCTCAACATCCTCCTATTCTATTAAGATTTTACGAGTTTCTACTACACATGTTAAAGTGTACAGTATCATTTTCATTGCTGTATTCTGGTTTGAGAACATGATGCAAAGTCACATAATGCATTGCAGCCAGTCTGTGTCTCATTAGTGCCATTCTACATGAGACAGACAGCTTCAATGAAGGTCAATCAGGCATTTCATTTCCAAGGATTAGTCTAGACTTGGCAGAAATAGATCTCTAAAACTGATTGATGGGTTTTAGTTTCATCATTCTCTTTCTCTGTTCCCCTCTCCATCCAAGAATTGTATAGTTACAACAGCTTCTCACGTAATGTTCCAGCTGTTACTCAGTCTTGCTCATTTTTGATATATTTCAATCTTGTCAACGTTGTGCCCGTATCTATTTCTTTCAGCATTAACTTTACACTTAAGATCAAAACAAAGACTACAATAAAGCCCGTAGAAAAAAGGAAGCCTGGGATGACAAACGAAAAACTTTTGATGTTCAGCTTTTTATCACATGCTATTTTTTTTTCTTTTTGGGGTCACAAATTAAAAGGAAATAATCCAGTTGTTTGAATTCTTATGTTAATGTGAAGCGCACATGATAAACTCGAGGCAGAGCAGATTGTTTTGCACAAATATTTTGCATCACAGCATACCACATAAAATCTGTTTTTTTTTTTCTTTCTGAAACCGTTTGAATTTTCTCTCTAGCACACACTGTATCATTTAAATGAGGTTTGGAAAGAAAAAACATCTAACTTCTGCAGGATGACCAGAACCAAACCAGCAACATGTGGGACAAACCTCATATTAACCATCTTAACTGACATTATGGAAAGATTTACTTTACAGAGAGAGATATGTCCTTTTCTACAACTTACCTACAAAACAGATGGGTCCAAAAACCCTGCAGATGAAAACTGTTCTAACATTAAAGGAACAATTTGTAAGAACTAGACCTTGTGGTCAAATCAGAGTCCCGCAGTTCATGTAGAAAAACAAAACCGTTCGGTCTCAGACACTCAGCCCCTCCCCTTCCTAATTTTTCTGAGGTTGCCAGTAACGCACCAGCGACAGAACAGTAAATTACAGCTGCTTGTGTTGAAGACTTGGCAGCCTTGCAAGCTGACATGTGATTTGTTATGGAACCAGGAAGTCTGGATGTGTTAACAGTGATTCCGGTCCGGACCAGGGGTTCTAAAATGACAGAAACTAGCGACCAGCCAGCCGGCTGAGATCCAGATCTGTTACAATGGAACCTTATTGCCAACATCACTGGGATATTAGACTGTTGGGTGAGTTGAGTACCTTTTATTTAGCACCTGAACAGATCAAAAATATTCTATCATGTGCCCCCCCCATCCCCCCCTCTCCTTGTTACAAGCTCCACTGGTGTATAAAAAGAGTTCAAACCTCTGGTCTAAAAGAAGTAAATATGATACATCTTGATTGACCACACATCAGAGTGCTGCTGAGTCAAAAACCTTTACACTTAAATTCTTCAGCTGCTCTGTAGAAGGTAAACGTACCTGTAACAAAGCCAAGTAGAGATGACTGGAGTTTAGCAGTAGCATGCAACATAGAACAAGTATCAGTGTTACCTGGATGCTGAGTGAGGTTTAAGAGATTACCTGACAAGTTGATGCAAGACAGAGTAAAAGACAGAAACAGAGGTTAGAACATAGATACAACAACCTCAATAAAACCTATTTAACAATTAAAACACCCTCATTAAACAACAACATTTAATTGGGCTAAGTAATACTGATTTGATAAAATTTACATTGCTCTCCATTTGTCAATCAGAATTAGAAACACTTCATTACATTTTTGTCACTTTTAGTTTCTGCTTGACATTTGATATTTACAGAATGCTGAATGTTATATTTACTCTCAGGTTGGCAGGTGGTTTAGTTGTGTTTCAGATTACTAGGACGTGTGGTGACAGCTTCACTCCTGCATTGTTACGTGCCACATCCCTTGATGTCACGCATGTGTTTACAGTATGCAGAGACTTTCTGACCTGTTGCAGAACATGACTCCCAACTACTTATGAAAGGATTGCATAACAGAGAACAGGTTGGTTCACTTGCTTTGAAGTCATGCCACAGTAACTGAAATGCAAGTAAATAAGAGCTTTGACTAAAAACTTTAGTTTTTTTGAGCCAGTCAGAAGAGAACTTGCTGATAAGTTTAAAGTTACAAACTGCTGGTCCAATAATCTCCTTCAGGATTCTCTGGTAGAGAACGGGTTCTATCAATTACAGCAATTCATTCAGCTCCTGTAGCAGCAAACCATCATACTACCGCCACCTTGTTTTACTGTCTTTATAGTGTTCTACATTGAAAAAAACAGTGTTAGTGTTAGTGACATCATTATTTTCCCAGAGGTCTTGGGGATCTTACTAAATTTGAAATGGGTCCATGTGTTTTCACTTTGAAACTCATCTATGGGAGACATTTGTGTCCAGTTTCTTTTTCTTTGGTTAAATTGTGAAGACAATCATTTAGTAAAGCAAATGAGTCTGTGAAGCTTTAGATGTGGTTCTGGGTTTGTTCTTGACCTCCTGAATGAGAAGCTGATGCACTCTTGGAGTAATTGTGGTCAGCTGAACACTCCTTGGGAGGTTCACCACTGTTATGTTTACTCTGTCTTTAGATAATGTCTCTCACCGCAGTTGTCTTAAAGTCTGATGTTGATGACTTTGTTTCCCATCTGTTGGTCAATGTTTTCACATATTTTTCACATTTTCACATATGGCCAGATTTTTCACTTAAAATGAAATCATCATTTACAAACTGCATTTTGTATTTACTCAGACTCTCGTTGTCTGATATTATAGTCCTGTCTTAAGTACTTTTTACAGCATGACATTCCTGTGAGCCCGTGAATAACCCCATCATCGTGGGTGGCAGATTGAAAAAAATCACTCAACCTACAGACTGCAGAGGTTGCTACATGAATAAAATGGACTGTATATGAGCCATTATTCAAACACACTCACCATTTAAATGTATCAAGAAATTCATAGCAGCTGCTGTGAGTGATTTTTACCCTTTGTGTGTGTGTGTGTGTGTGTGTGTGTGTGTGTGTGTGTGTGTGCGTTACAGGTAAGTAGACTACAGCACATTATTTAAAATGAAAAATAAAGTGGGAAGCAGAAAAATCAATCGCAGCTCTAAAGCATCCCAGAGAGGAATATCACAACTGGAAACCTATAAGAATTACTGCTCAATTATATTAATGTTTAACCTTCTTCATCTTAATAGAACATTAAACTTTTACAAAAAAGTATTGATTTTACTGTAATGTCAAATACTTCTTGTGTAATTTTCTTATTGCTGCAGAAGAATGCCCTTTTCACAAAAACATGTGTCTTTTTTAGCACAAGCAAATCCTTTTTATTACCACACAACATCATTAGGAATTTTTAAACAGATCAAAATAGAAAATTACCAGAAGAATCTGTAACAGCTGAAACTGATTTGAAATCACAGGAAAACAGAGACCAGTGACACAGAATAAAAACAGAAATTAATCCAGAAACAAACGCTTCTTTTTGTTTTATTTTTGACGCGATTCACACTTTGTTAATGTTTAAATAATTAAACAAACAAACCTTAGTGAACAGTCTCATTCTGGCATTGTTTAAGATTTGGATATTCAGCCTTTTTGAGCAATGACAATAAATAAAATTAAATAACAGGCACAGCAACGACTGACCATGAAAGGCAGGAAGAGCAGCAGCCTGCAGAAACTAACCAACCATGTGGAAAGTCATTTACTTTAGAGTCAGACTGTGACAGTGACGATAAGAGCAGAAACTGTTTAGACCATTCAATCACAGTTTATATTACATCATAACGACTGTCTTCCATTAACTCTCTTAACATTCTGAGCAGACAACATCCATGTTAATATGGTCCCCTGAAACTACAGAACATATTTATAGTACTGAGGATAACAACAGTTCAGGGAAGCAGAGACTTGGAGCTGAGAAACAGATTATGACCTGAGATTTGAGTAAAAAATAAATATTTTATCAATCTATTTTAGTCTATCTTGATCTATTGATTGGTGCACATTTTGCTAGAACTCTGGGTAATTCCCTCTTCCATGCAAGTCATTATAAACTAAAGCTGATAATTATGCTTTTAATAATCTTAATGCTTTAAAAATCTATTATCACATTTGCTGGTTTAACTTGTGCCCCCTCCCTGGTGATTACTGGATTTAAGGCTTTTTACTTGTTTTCCAGAATTCTAACTAAAACTTCTGAGCTTTATGAGGTCTGTATGCAGTTGGAAGTTCTATTAAAACTCATTGGAATACTTTCCGCAGCCTCATAGTGAATTATCTCTGTAACATAATATAATAGCTGTGACAAGAGTAAAGACGTGAAAGTCCAAATATCCTTTGAACGTGACTGATTTCACATTTAATCATATCAGTGCTGTTCCCTTTGCACATTTCTGGAAAAAAAGTGTCATGTCAGCCTTGTCAAAAGTCTGACTGAAAAAAAGTTTTGTCACTGAGTATTTCATCTGTGGCCTAATCGCTGACAGCTCCTCCTCTGTTGGACTGCAGCTAATGAGAGCGACAGCTCCCTCATGAAGCCTTGTGGGAAAGCTCTAAGCTCATACACCTGCTCTAAAAATAATTTGCTGTGCAAATTCCCAGAAACTGGATTTGGTACCACCTGTGTTGGTTTTCCTGCTTCCAGTGACTGGTCCATAACACATGCTTGATATAATCTCATCTCTTCTTTCTGCCTTCTCATTCTGCATCTGTCTCTTTTTCTCTTCATGGATCTCCTGCCTTTTTCATCTTTAGCTTGTGTTTTTGACTCTTCTTTGAATTTCATCTATTTTAATTGATCTTATTCTTTTGTTGCTTTGTTTTGAGAAAAAAAGGACTTTACCCAGGATGAGAGGGGGGGGTTGTCATGGCTCATTCTCTCAGTTTGTAAAGCAAATGAAAAGAAAATCAAATATATCTCACACGTTAATACAGACTTCATTCATTTGCTTTACTCAAGTACCAGACCCAAAGTTGGCATATAAACCTGGACCCCAAGCTTTATTTGTAATTACAGAGAAGTGAAATTAGAAATTGGGATTGTTACTGTTCTGGACATCAGAGTTCTCAGTGAAATGTCTGGCACAAAAATGGAGATTCATCTGTTTTAGTTCATTTCCACTGATAAATCCCATTTCATTAGCATTCATAGATGAAGTGTGTCATGTGTTGTTTCAGGAGAGCAGAACAAGCTGTGTACAGTCAGAAGCAGTTAAGAAACAGGATTTTTTTTTGTTAAACACAGACTGAAAGAACATTTAGAAACAGGCCTTTTTGGTCGGTTATTGGTCTGTAAGACACAGAATTAGAACAAGTACATTTGTAATTGGGTGTCATAAGATATGGAATGAAAATACAGAGAAGAAGACTGAAAAAACACATTATCACTGTTCAGGAAATCATAGTGAAATCTATATTAGTTGAAACAAAAAGGCAGTTCTTTCAGTAAAAAGGCTGCAAGTTGTGTTCAGAACATTATTTGCACAATAGATACCCAGATCACACCTAGACACGATGTTCACGGTGTTCTGAGAAACCTTTAAATTAAGAGATCATGAAATAAACCATTTAACAGAGATGCACCCACAATTTCTGGTACTTTTCCACAATTAACAAACTATATCAGATCAAAACGTGGAGCCCATTATGGTCCAATCTGCGATGGCTGATCAGAAAGTGATGTACCTGAACATTGGAGCTTTGCTTAAAAAGTTTTAGGTGTGATTTTTTCTTTTGTTTTCTTTATCGTCCTCTCTATCCATCTGATTAATCTGGATGTACTTCCTCTTGAAACGACATCATCAGACGTCGGCTAAAGTCACATCAGCCTTATATTTTTCAATTGTCAGCTGTGATCACAGGAACATGAAGCTTCTTGGAGATGGTCTAGTGGCTTCGACCTTTAACATGGAGATCTAAAATCTTCTCTAGACTCCTTAGAGAAAAGTAAAAAGTTGCTCTTTCTGGTCCATGTTCAGTGTGGTGTAACACGATGTCAGTGACAAATAAAACATGCAAATATTACTGTCATTAAACAGTAATCTATCAAAAAGCCAAATGGTGCAAATAATGATTAATGTTTTATTCAAGACTAAACTCTCAGCAGCTGAATTCATGATACATTTAAAAAGGCCTAACATAGTTAACACCATGCAGAAAGGGCCCAGCAGAGTTTCAAACCCAGGACCTTCTTGCTAAAAGGCAACAGTGGTACCAGCTGTTCCTCAGTGCAGCTCTGTACCATGTTTAGTACTAGTATTTGGACCGCACGTGGTACAATGTTGTGAAACATTTTCTGCATGGTGTCAGGATTTGTCTGCTAAAAAGGTCTCGGAGAAGCAGCCTTGTTTTCTTTCTGGGAATCTGAACAAACATGAAACACAAACTGCAGGTTCGAGTGAGGGATCTGATTTCAAGCTTGACAAAAAAGCCAAACTACTGTCCCACTTTGTTCCAAACCTTTTAGCTTCAGTTAGACACTGGGCTCACATTTGCATTGTGAGTGACATTTCTTTTTCCAAGTATACAGCTATTAATTACCATGACTGTACCTTAGAAAAGGTCAAACACTCCTCTGTTAAGAGGTGTTTTTTCATGAGTGAGTCATGTGTAGGAGCACAACGCACAGTTTAGTATATCAGTACATATTGCAGATCTGAGACACTGTGTGACAGCTTAAGGGCAGAGCAGCTCACTGTAAACAGCAAAGTCTGACAAATGTTGATGAAGTAGGAAGCTCAGAATGTTTTTGTTTTGATATTGAAAATAAGAAACATATTCATAGTTAGAAAACACACTGTGCTGGAGGATCAGAACTCTTTCTAGGAAAGAGATTTAATTAACTTTTAATTGACTGACTTATTTAAAAAAATAGTAGTATGAAGTCTCCAGCTGTCATTTATTTTACAGCAACTGGTGCATAAAAAAAAAGAAAATCTACTAACAATCCCAAAACTGTTAGCAGATTTTCACAATAAATCAAAAATTACAATAATCTCTCTGACCACAAAGTTCCAGTTTGACTCTTCAGTCTAAATGATATTCTAGCAGAAGCACTTTGGTGAATTCCAGTCTGGATTATCTATCTGTATTTATTATTTTTTTTGTCAAATGTTTCTAAATGTGACCAACGATGTGATCAGAAAGTGATGGATCTTGTTCTTTGAGTTCAGACGGTTTTGTTTCTCTGACTCTTTTTAAACCATCTGCTGAATCCAATGATCAAAAATAATCACAACTATTTACTGATGGTCAAATTCTGTCTGAATATAATAAAACAATTCAGATGTTTAAAAAAACATCAGAATACAGATGACTGTCTCAAATATATATTTTGGTTTTTGAAAAAAAACATTTTTTTTTCTAAAGTATTGCTTTAATTTATATATTATTTTACTAGCTGCATGAATGAACTCCACTTATGTTATATATTATGTGATTGGATTAGAAAACTACCAAATGGATTTTTAGATATATTTTTTAAACATCTGTGGTTTTAGAGATACAAACACACATCACAGCTGTAAGTGTAAGAGCTTTTATTTTACTTTTGATGTTTTATTCCTCAAAGCTCACTAAATTCTTCCTCCTTTTTTTTCTTAACCTTATCACGTGTATGTGTGTTGTCAAACAAGGTCGAAGAAAAAGCCAAAAAAAAAAATAGATAGGAGGTAATTTTTGGAAGCATTCAACCGAACCAAAAGTGTTTAAAGAGTCAGAAATGAGCTGCTGCGACAAGGAGAACGGGAATCACCCATCAGGGTCTAATTTCAGAAGGACGGTCTCAAGTTACAATTGTTGTTATGTGTGAGCAATTTAAGGGCATGAAGAATTTATTTTTAATGAACAAAAATCCAGTGATTAACAAAGACGATGTGCTTATGGTGAATGAACCCGGAGTTTGGATCAGGACTATGGCAGTTGTAGGTTTACTGATTTTATTTGTAATTGTATTTATATATAAAGTGATTTTATATAGAATTCTTACATAATAGACTCGTCTCTCTTCACAGTTTCTTCACTCTCTTCTTTCTGAAAGTTGGTCCTTGGCACCAAACAAAGATTTAAATGAGTTTTCATCCATATAAAGGACAAATGAACTGCTAGCTCTCACCAGCAGAACAGTTATTGTTTGACCTTCACATTGTCCAGGATCCTGGTTCTCTGCTCTGATTGTTTAGTGTCAGAAAAAAAGCCAATAAACCTCATCAGTTTGTTGATGTCATCAGACGTTCCAGGGCTTTAAAATGCTGCAAACTGGAGACTTAGAAGATGCTGACTGTTTTTCTGTAACTCGGTTGCAACATTTCTGTGTTATAACATCAAATTCCTGCATCTTTTTAAATCACTGCAGCAGCTGGTGGGTAAACATTGCAATATATCCTCTGTGATAATATTGTTACTCAACAGACGCAAGAAGACGTGTTTAGAAATCACTTTATTTCCAACACAAACTTCTGTCATAGTTAATCACAAACACTTTAAATATTCAGAGTCTCTTTTACTCTGGTTAGTTCTCTGTAGATTTTTTTTAAAGGCTGCTATGGATGATGAAAAGTACTTTCAGAAATAAACATTCTCTCTGTCTGTGGTATTCACAAAATGTCACTTATAACAGAGAATAAGCTTTACAATAAAAAAATCCCTGTAATACGTGCAACAAAAGCAAACATGCAAGTAAAGTAAGAGGTAATGATGAAAGAAATTCTTCCTTCACAAATGTCAATTTGAATTAAGAAGAAATGTGTTTTTCTTACAACAAAAGCTCTCTAACAAAAAGAAAATCACAGGTTATACCATAACTGCTGCAGTGGCGAGCGTATTGCTGGAGGCCATTCTTCATGGACAAAGTACATCTGGGAGTATATTTAAATTTGATACTTAAGACTTCTGGAACAGTAGATTCATTTTCATTGCACAACATCACAAGAATGTGAATGATTGGTCCAGTCTGGTAAACACACTGTATGAAATATCTACATCAGTAATCAATGCTTTAATCTTCTGTCTGTACATTTTCAGCATTTTCTCAATGTTCATGCAATGCTGGATGAAGACACGAGGCACAACAGACGAAAACACGTGTCTGAAGTCAAATTACGGCGTTCTTTGGGTGAAAACTTGACTTCCTGTAACAATGATGATCACAGAGTTCCACAACAGCCAAGAGTTTTAAACCCAAACACGACTGCTCATCACAAAGTGGCACCAAATGGGTTTATGATGAGAAAATGAAGCGTTTCCATTGAGCTCATTTCAGTATGCTGTTTCTTTGATGATGTTGGTGGCGAGGGTGTGGTTGCTGGAAATGCTGATGGAGTGGCGGGTCGAAGGGTGTGGTTGCCTCTTACGTGTGTGGCGACAGGGTATAAAGAAGTAGCGCAGCGTAGAGAAGAAGATCTGGCGGTAGGTGGCAGACACCAGGTTGTAGAGGACTGGGTTAATTGCTGAGCTTACGTAGAACAAGACATTCGTCAGCATGTAGAAATAGTGGTAGAAGTCGTATAAGTCACTGCAAAAAAAAAAAAAAAAAAAAAAAAAAAAAAAAAAAAAAAAAAAAAAAAAAAAAAAAAAAAAAAACAAGAAAAAAATTACATTAATAATTACATAATAAAAATACATGTAATCCATTATAGTTACCGAGGAAAATATGTAAGTATATTACATATGCGTTTGAAACATTTTATAACTACAATTCATATTTCAATTATTTTTGGTCAAAAAGCTACAGAGCTATGTCTTTTCTTTTCAAGCCCCAAAGCTCATGCGGTGGGGGGTGGGGGGGGAGGGGGTGGGGGTGGGGGTGGGGGGTAGGTAACACACAGGTCTAACAATCAGATGGAGGTGGAAGTGATTTCCTTACAGAAACGGTAGAATATTCAGCCTTGAACTGTGTAAAATAAAAAAAGACAAACAGGCGTAGAGAGAATACGGGGCAGTGTTTACATGCAGTGGATGCAAACATGATCACATGCACATGACCTTAAACCAACAGGCTCATCCTGTGACAACATTAATTACAGCTCATACACATAATTGCCTTTTTTACTAGGCAAAATTTAGTTGACCAAATTATTAAATTAAGTTTAAAACCAAATAGATATGTACATTTTTAAAAACATTATAGGCTGAATCAAATATTTCCTCATGAAGACAAAACAAAGTCCGGAGCTGAAACACAGACAATCAACATAGAGTCTCAAAATGAAAGATTATCAGCTTGTCAATGTTTTCTCTAACTTAATTTCAGATAAATATAATTTAATCTAAGTAAACAACTGATGCAAAAGGGACAAATTGTAAAAACTGCAAACAATTCTTGGACTTTTTACACTGTTTTACAAGATAAAAAATTACCTTTTGTTTGAACTTTGTTTCTAAATTAATGTTAAAGGAAAACATTTCCATCACATAAAACACTTCTCACAAATTTGAGCTTTTTTTTTAAATATTAAAGGTCAATTCTGCTTTAGATGAAAAGAAACTAACCACGTTAGTTTCAGAAGATGAAAACACTTTGAGTTTATGATGCAGCTTAACCCCAAACCATGCTTCTATGATTAATTGGTCTTTTTTTTAGCATATAAACTGTTTTGAATATTCAGAGCGTGAACAATGTAAATGTGGACGTATCCTGGGGTGTTCCATATGTTTAGGGTTGGGCATCTCTGAGATCAAGGAACAGATGGCATCAGATCTCATCAGACTAGTAACTGGGGAGTTTGGAGGAACCTCGGGATCCATTGTGTTCTTTGTGCTTTTCCATTTGGTATTCGTTGGAAGAACTGCGTCTTGCTGCGTGGCGGGGGCTGCCATCTCAGTCATGTGGGGGCCGTGACCAGCATGCTAAACAATTTAGAGGCTCAGAGGAATGCTAAGGTTACGTCCATGTGAATGTCAGGATGGATGTTATTCTAGAGAACTTTGTTTTGTAACAAGATCAGCATTAATCACTTCACATGTTATTTGTCTTATTTAGTAAAAAAAAAGCTTAACTTAGAGTCACTGAGGGCTTTTTAAATGTGATATGATGTTACAAAGAATCTCCGGCCTGGATTAACTATTTAGCAACGCTGAAATGTTCAGAAACCGGTAACTTGTCATGACCTTTGACCTTCCTGTTAGTAATCATGACTGAGTGCAGCTGGCAGCTCATTTGAGCCATCAAAGGAAAGAGTTTGTTTAACAGGAAAAGAGGATTATAGCTTTAAACGCATCAGAAATGTCCCTTCTAATTATTAATAAACGTGGGAATTTTAAGATTTCAAACTGTTTCACATTAGTTTGGAGGCAAAAGAAGCTGAAACCTGAAATAAAACTCCAAAAGTAGAAATACACCTGAAGCTCCAAGACTTTCTGTTAATCATCTCTAATTCTAGATCTGGGGAACCACTGCCTGGTATGCTTTAGTTTTTCCTGCTCCAACACACCTGACTCAAATTATTAAGCAATTAAAAGCTCCTGTGGAACTTAATGATACACTAATGAGGTGATCAAGTCAATTAAAACAAATGTATTTGAGCCGGGAAGCGGCTCGTAGAGACCAAAAGGTCCCTGCTGGATCAGAACTGGGAAAACCTGCTTCAGCTGGTAATGTTGTGGACACATAAACAAATACTAAATTACTAATTCCTACAATGTGATTGCACTGCAAATCATTTGTTTTTTGTGTTTACTAATGAGCATGTGTTACATTAAACTAATAATGCTGATTTGAGAGCCTGTCTGGTCTGTTGCCAGAGAGATTAAGTAGGTGTTTCCAAGATTTTCCATTAGGATTCCTACCAGCTTCCAGCATATTAATGCTGTCGAAGTCTCAGGATGAAGATGGAAAGAAGATTTTCTTTTCTTTGATAGAATTACACTAACAGTTTGGTATAGCATTAGATTTTTAAGTGCTTGTGGTACAAATTGAATCTTCAGCTGGAGGAAAATAGCAAACAAATTCTGATATTTCTCCAAGAATCACCACAATAAAAAATCTTGTGCAAGAAGTGTATTTGGACTGTGTGTAATTCTGAAAGAAATACTAATGTCATACTATCTAAACGCTGTTGTATTTTCAAAAAATCTTTGATTTACTGATTCTGTCCCTCCAATTGAAGCAGGAGAAGGAAGCAGGAGATTAAGCTCCACAGCAGGAAGAGGGAAGGACATTTAGGATAAAAAATTACATAAGAACTGAACAAGTGCTGGGAGGCATAATGAATGAGGAAAGTGGACGAGTGCAGATAAAATATTCTCAAGCAAAGAGAGAAAGTACAGAAAAAACACAGCAAGTTGGATTTTTACCCCTGAAGAAAACCCAGGTTTAATTTAACCTGCTATTAGCTCAGGACCATGCTAATCTCAGTTTGTGATGAAGATTCATCAAATTTTTGGCTAAATCTTTTTAAACAATCCTGAAATTTTTGAAAAACATTCTAATGGAGATTTACCAGATTTATTCTGATGTTTAAGAAACAGGTTTAGTTAAATAAAAATGTTAAATAATACCCCAGTTTAAGTTTATATAACTTTAACACATTGTTTTTACATCATCCATCCATCCAGTAAAAACCCTCAGTATTAAATCCTCCTTGGGCATTATGTAGATTGTCACACTTTTATGTTGCACGTATTTTTAGGGAAATTACTCATTCATGACATGCACGATAAGTTCAGTGATTATTCTGATTTGACCCTTGGTGTGAGTGTATGTGTAGATCTGAGGTCCACTGACTAATTGGCCACCAGAGTGTAACATCGCCTCGCGTTCAATGACCACTGAAGACAGGCACTAACTCCCCCGGGATCCTGAACGAGATCCTGAACAGGATCCTGAACAGGATCCTGAACGAGATCCTGAACGGGATCAATAGATCAGAATGTGTTTCACCTTAAAAACATGCCTGACTTTTGTATACGACCATATTTATTTTCCAAATAAGTTACTGCCAAGACAACAGACATAATTACTGCTTCATTGTAGAAAATATAGTCGTTAATATGTAAGTTAATATAGATTTCTGGTTTGAACAAATATTCTATCAGTTAACAACTAGGAGCATTTTTATTTTTCTGCTTCTACACAAAGTAAAAATCAAAATAAATTCCTGCAGAAAACCTTGTGAATCTTTTGTATATGCAACCTTTTCTAAACTCTTGCTCTTATTTACTTACTGAGGATGTTTGATTTTTGTTTTGCTGTTTGTGTTAGAGCAGATGGAAGTGACTTTTCATGCTTTAATAATGTTCTGAAATGGTGCCTGTTTGATTTAATCAGTAAAACAATATTCTGAAGGACTAAAAATAAAAACAGAAAAAAACAATAGAAGGAACAAGTGAAGGAAAAGACGACAAAGTTAAATGAAGGCAATCTAATCAGCAAGATGTGCCTCCTCTGCTCTCTTTGTTTCAAACTGATGACTCTCTAAATTACATTTTTTGCCAGTATGTTATATAATTTATATATGTGTTTGTACTCTGGTGCATATATTTTCTTACAAGTGAATGAATTGGAGCATCTGCAGAATACGTTTGTAACAAAAAGTGCAGCTTTGCTGTATTTCTGCAAAGAACTGGAGGTTGCATGCATGAAAGGCTGAAGATGAAAAATCATTACTCACTCTGGCCAGTCAGAGACATAGCAAAACATAAGACGGCGAGCGTGATAGGGCAGCCAGCAGACCACAAAGGCTATGACCACCACTCCTGAACACAAGAGAGAAAGAAAAAAAACATCAGACTCCAACTGTTTAGTCACAAAAATCATAAGAAACACATTCATCATATGCATAAAACTGTCATAAAAGGTGAAAATGCTTCTTTTTATAATGTGCACATAATTCAGATGATTACTGTAATAATGTTGAGGGATCAGACTCGAACAAATGCTTTCAATATTGATTTGTGATATAATAATAATGACCTTCAAG
This sequence comes from Pachypanchax playfairii, assembly GCA_006937955.1. Classification (NCBI taxonomy): domain Eukaryota; kingdom Metazoa; phylum Chordata; class Actinopteri; order Cyprinodontiformes; family Aplocheilidae; genus Pachypanchax; species Pachypanchax playfairii. The sequence continues at coordinate 2,726,696 of SSNP01000025.1, read as the reverse complement.
CATGTGATTAAGAAGACAGAGAAGTTTTTTTCCCATTAAGACACACTGAACAGCCGAGTGACACAGTGCAAAAAGGTTTTCAGCATTTCCAGTTTTTGTTTCTATTCAGCTGTGCATACAATCAAAAGGCACAAAGAAAAAAAAAACTGTAGATTTACACTTCGGTGCAATGTAAGTGCAGAACTGTTGCAAAAAGAGAACAAATATATGGGAGTTGGTACAGGATGAAACAAATTAAATTAAAAATAAATTATGTTAATACATGTATTTAATGAGGCTCCTGCTGCCTCTGTAGCATTCATTATTCATAATGTGTTTTCATTCACTTTTAACATAAATTATGAAATAATGTCAAATACAAAACCAATATTTGGATTCTGCAACATATCTGGGAACTGTGTAGGGCTGCAGTCACCAAGGGGAGCAATTAGGTCTCAATATTATTATTATTATTATTAATATTATTACAGTGGACAGTGGTTATATGCAGAACCTCGGTGCCAAGCAGTTTTGAGCGTATAAGCGTTGTGTGCATTTATCCGTTGGAAGTCATTTGGACTGTTAACACGAGTAGCCTGTTGTTTGGTGTTGATAACAGATAATGTGAAGTGATGTAATAATACAATTACATTATATTAGGGTAAAAAAAGATGATTTAGCCACAAATGAACCAGAGATCAAAACACTCAAACAAACTGAGTTATACTTGTAGTGCTGATCCACTATGACACTGTGAGTAACAGAACACACCAGACATGTGTGCACGGACGCCAGAGCAGTTATAGTTCCAGGCACGGACAGCGACAGTGCATGGGAAAACATCAGAGGAGGCGTGCACGGTCAAGCAACTAGCGAGAAATATGAGATTCAGAGAGATGCATGTATGATACCTCAAGTAAAAATGTTGTGTGCATCCGTCGGTGCTGTCCATGCTGCTAATTTCAGTTTTGCTTATGAAAAACTGGACCTGGATTAGTGTTTCTTATACAGTAAATAACAACAAAAGCTCTGCGATGAGCCAGGACATTCATTTTTTCCTTCCATTGTTTCCCTCATGTATTATTAGATCACAATCTGTTTCTACAAACATTATACAGAGTTATCTGCCTCTGTACACCATGTTTGGATTTTAAATTGAGCAAACACAAACCGGAGCTGACCATATTGATACTAGGAAGGATTATTTTCAATCCTCCACTGTGGCTGCTGGAAATAAAACTGGAATAAGTTTGAGTCCAAATGTCCAAATGTTTTAACATTTCACATCTGCAGGCATCCTGTAGTATTTTTTATTGTTATGTTTCATGCATTGTGGCATATTTTGTTGGAATGATCTGAGCTTTGGTCATGAAATCAGAATATGTATCACAAAACATCAACAAATCATGTGTGATTTTTCATGAAACCATAGACAGAAAAAATGCAACTGATTTTACTCAGAATTGTTTTATTTTTAAATAATCCATTGATATTATGCAGATTGTAAGTATTTAGAACTTCTGTTGATGGTTTTTATTAAGACTTTGTATCTTGTGTCTACATACAACTCTTAAATATTTTGACCAAGTTTAAATCATTTATTATAGTATTTTAAATGAATATAGTCTGCTTTATGTTAAACCACTTCACGCCTGAAGCATTTCAATCAGAGCATGTGGTTCTGATCTGCTCCCAAAACAAAACAACAGGCTTTATGTCCAAAACAAGCAACGACTTATGAGCAATAAAGTCTTCAAAATTAATTTAACTTATACATTCTGTTAGTTTATAATTTATTTTCTATGTATATCTCTCAATATAAATAAATATGCATGTAGACTACAAATGAGAAAATAAATTAAACCTAGTAACAGAAAACGACCCGAAATACTTCTAATTAAAAGTCATAAAATTGGAAAAAGATGTTGGATTTGTAATCCAAAAATATCAACAGTTCCTGCTGCCCTCAGGTCTTCAGGAAGGTTACTGCAAAGACAGGAAGCCTCATAATGAAAAGATGCCTCATTGTGTTTTTTTGGCTCTTTGTGAGTTTAAATAAAAAGCCGAAAACTTGAAGGCTCAAGATGATTCATTTAAAAAGAGCAAAACCATTAACACCTTTTAAAACCAACAACAGGATCTTTAAATAAGTGACATCATCTTGGTCTGTCCAATCAGAAGGTGTCACCTTGGACGTAGAGTGTGTCCATAACCACAGTGAACTGATCAGTCTGGAGTCTTTATATTTTCACGAGACTTTTCTCCAACATACAAACAGACGTCACGTTGCTCTCTGCTCACTGAGATAATGTGGACGAGTTTCAAAGATTCATAACCCTCAGAACCTCCTGCCACTCACAGCTGAAGAATCTTTTTCAATGTGACACATATTTCACAGTAATAGTTGTCTTACTTTTAATCTTAATTTATGTCTACCTCTCATTAAATTAGAAGTCAGGAAGTAAGACAGACAAGTATGTGGTTACCATGGCAACCCGAATAAGTTACTGGCAGCAGCATTAACGTGTCTGTTGATTTTGGTTCTCTGTATAGTTTTATACAATGTTTATACTACAGTATGTGTATTATATATATTTTCTTAGCTTAGATGATTACAAAGTTGATGTTGGATTTTCATGCAGTAGCTACAAAGAAATTCTTGAAAAATCTTTAATGTTTCTAGTTCAGATTGTTGTCCCCCTCTGGTTCAGTGGTTTCATCATCCCCACATCACTAAACATGAGGAAATGGGTTATATAAAATAACACGAATGAACGAACGAACGAATGAAAGTAGTAAAGTGTCTGTATCTTGTGTGTTTTCCTCTGCAGCAGTGCAGAGAGGCAAATCAGGTTAGAAAGGAGAATTTATGCAGTCAAACACTGAAAGTCCTTGAATAAAAACCTCCCTTGAGAACTGAGTATTGGTTGATGTTTCACCTGCAATCTAGCAATAAAACAAAGAAGACGATCCTGGAAAGACTCGTCTTTCTGTCTGTCCTTAAGAAGCCAAAAGGAAAGAATTCTCACAGAGTTGATGTTCTGCAACTTTTACTTTGCCACAAATTAAATGACCTTCTTTGCAGAACAAAAAAAAAAAAACATTTCATCCACTCCACAAGATAACAGAAACAGAATGTAGTTTCTAATTGAGTTGGAATTTCATTCATATTCTCCTCAGTCTGAGGGTCAAAACGAAGAAAAATGATGGACTTATTTTTAGGTGGTCAATTCAGCTTCAAGTCCAAATGAGACATCTCCATTATGCAGTTACGACTTTGTATAAACAAAATGTGGACAGAATCATTTATTAAAGTCAATATGATAAAAGACAGAATTGTAATGGGTACTTGGCTTATTTATGGTGATTTTGTGGATGTAGAGCACTGAAGTTTTATAATGTTTCAAAATGAGTAAATATTTGATCCTCCTTTAGAAACTATCAGGCTGTTTCAGTTCATTTTAGATGTTTTCATCTAAGACCTTTTTCAAGTTGGGGAGGGAGAAGTACAATATAACTATTTTATTTATGGATGTTGTGTTGTGGTTTATAGAGTTGTTAGAATATTTTGATCAAGTTGAGGATTTTGTTTCGATAATTTTCCAGTTATTTCCTTATTTTCCTTCTTGATCTAGTTATCACCTTTCTTAGATACATTTTGTTTAGTTTCTTTAACTCATTGTCATTTCCTGCTGTTTCCTGCCCTGATTTGTTAAAGCATTGTGTTGCTTTAAAATGTGGTAATTTTTATAAATGCGCTGCAAGGTCCTTACATCTGTAGCTACATTTCCTGATTCAATAACTACATTTGAATGTTTGGTGCCAGTCTCGTCATTCATCATATTTATTCAGATTTAAATTGTATAAAGACAGATTGATTGTTTCTGTAAACTTTAATAAATTACTTATCTGCTTCATTTTCCTAAAGAAAAAAATCCTTAAATAGTTATTTTTGAAACTCTGGCAGCCAAATATTTGTCTACAGAAGAAGGACATTAAGATAACGACTTGATGAAGCTCTCCCTGAAGATGCTTTAATGAACTTTATTTTCTAAACGTAATTGTTTTTTTTATTTTAGACATAAACTGAAAACTACTATTTTATTTTTGTATCTTTTATATTTTTAAAATGACAGTATTTGCTTAATTATAGTTGTAATAATAATAGTAATGTGTTTGTTATCATTGTGGTCTTGTTTCCTTTTATTCCCAGCTGCAGCTTTTTGGTGTGGATTTTGCATGTGAACCTGCAGGATTCCTCCATACGGCATTTTTGGAAAACAGAACAGTCTTAATTGACTATATTTGTTAGTTTTTTTTAACTTTATAATAATGTGATGACCTGTCCAACAGTTACAGGAGAGTAGAATTACTTTTTGAGATCAAACAATTATGCAGTGAACTAAATTTAAGAAATTTTAAAATATTATTTATTGTCATTCATCCATTAGAGACGCGAGACATTTTTTCATATTTGTGCTCTATTTTTTAGTTGTATCATAAAAATGCACAAGATGTCTTTTGGTGGGTGGGTGTAAAAACTCCATCTGCAGCAATAAGCGTGCAGGAAAAAAACGCTACATCAATCAATATGCAGATCAGGAACAAAGTTTCTCCATCTTTCACATTTATGTACACAATGCTAGCTGCGCGCTAACCCAGTCAAAATGAAGCCTAATATCTGCATGTATTCAATTAATTTGATCTAATTGTAGCCCTCTCTGTGTCTGATTTATTCCACTCTAAGACTGTCTAAATCCATTTTGTTTAATCAGTCAGAAAGGAGTAGATTCAAGCATCAATGGCACACATGCAGTAAAGCAGACGCAACGAGAGAAAACTATTAAAGATGTTTACTCAAGATAGCTGCAATTAAAGTGCATATTTGTACTTTTTATTGGTTTCCACTTACGTAGAACAAGAACCCCATGGCGAAGGGACTGAGCACGGTTGGATTCCACTGTGATGTTCAGCATGGTGGGATTTCCTCCAGTGAGGCAGACACGGTTGTCCTGCTCTGCATCCCGAAACATCCGCAGCAGCTGATTGGCTATGACCCCGTTCAGCACAGAGATGGCCACCATAGGCGCCACAAATGACAGGAATGCATTCACCTGTTTGGGTGAGGACAAAGACAAATACTGGTTATAGTTGGACAAGATAATGACACGAAAGAAACAAACACACATGAACTAGTTAACCTCTAACAGTTGGAACCACACAGTTGTAGTAAAATATGCAATTTTTTAGTTGGCATCACATTTAATTGGACACTTTTTTGACAAGTTTTATTTATTAATGCTAACTAGCACAGGACACATGACTTAAATGCTAAGTTTCTTTTTCCAGTTTAGTCACAAAGTGTCTTGATTTTGTCTCTATTTATTTGTTGTTTATACTAATTTTATTTTCAATTATGTAGCAAACTCCTTTCAAACCAGAGAGTTTTTCTTAAAATGTTAATTTGAAAACATTTTACCTTTCATCCAAAATATCCCTTTAATTACAATCAAAATTGGATAAAACTTCTTTTTTTATTGAAAATAATTCCAATGAAAAGTTTATCAAAAGTTTTGGCCAAAAAAGTCAACAACAACAAAAGAATTTTAGAATATTCTCACTGATCTGCCTAGTTGTTATAGCTGAGTGTGAACATGATCAGTTAACCTTCAGATCTTAGAAGAACTGGTAGAGTCTGTCTCACTGTTCAAGCAGTACGTTTGGCCTGGTCAAAGTCCAGTTCTTATAGAATGCAGATCTATTTTCTCAAACCAAACCTACAGTGAATAAGGAAGTCTGGTTCTCTGCATAAGTTGCCATGACAGTCGATCCATGTAAAAAGTGAAACACCTACATTAAACCTGACATTCCCTCTCTAAGCTGTTAATCCGTCTCTGCAGTGCAGGTCCCAGGAGATGACCTCATGAGGTCGGTTGGATATGTGTTAAGCTCTTATTAATGCAAACTATGGTTATTTAAAAACATTGAACTGTTTCAAGAGTGTTTTGGCATGTTGAACATTTTCTGAGATAATACTGCATCACTTATCTTTTAGTTTAGTATATCTTGAGTTTGGTTGTAACTTGTAAAAATTATAAAATAAAATAAAGAAAAAGTCTGTGCTGGACTGCAGGGTGGTGCAGATAGTGTCACCTTGTAGTAACAGATCAGTTTGTACATTCTCCCCTCGTATGTTTAGCTTTTTGTCTAAACATTTCTAAATTGACTGACCTTAGATGTAAGTGCATATACAGTATGTTCCTGTGTTGCCCTGCATTAGCCAAATGACCTCTTCCCTTTGACTGAAGGGATAATCTCAAACTCCTGCAACTCTGAACAAAATTAATTGGGTCCAGAAAAAAGTTTTAAAAAAGAAACTATCCTGAAAAAATAAATACAATGTTGTAAATCATCATTTTCTCCTTTTTTTCAGTTTAAACATTAAAAAGGTCAGTGGGCATGAATTAAGTCCTACACACAATTCAAATGCAGTAAGTTTTAAAAGGATGATGTCATATCGTTCCGTGTCACCTGGTTGTCTGTGTCCAGTGTCTCCCCACACCTGGTTGTCTTTGAGTTGTTTAAGTCTAGTTTAGTCATTTAAACTTTATTGTAAACTGTCACCTTGCTTCTCTCTCTGTGTGCATTCAAACTCAGCCAACCCAAATCTGACAAATGTAGGAGTATAAAAAACTGTAAAAGAAGGATGAGAAGATGAAAACTGCTGAAGAAAAGCAGGGATGTGGATCGAATATAAAGAATAAAATCAGTGCAACAACAAACCTAAAAGATGTAAAAACATGCTTCAATTGTTCTCATCACTTGTCTTGTTTCTTCTGGCAGAACAAACAATAAAACACTTTTAATTTTTAATTGTTTTTAAAATCAGTCATAAAGTCTGAACTTCTTCAAGAAACACTATAAACACTTGATAAAATCCCATTTCATTGGTTGTCAAATTGAATCAAATTTAGCAAAGAGTTTTGTTCAAAGGACTTGATTCAGGCTGCACGATGGTGCAGTGGGTAGCGCTGCTGCCTGGCAATTTGGGAGTTTGTATGTTCTCCCTGTGCATGTGTGGGTTTTCTCAAGCTTCCTCCCACAAACCAAAACATGCTTGAGGTTAATTAGCAGCTAGGATTGTGTGTGTGAAGGGTTGTTTGTTTCTATGTGGCCCTGTGATGGACTGGTGACCTGTCCAGGTGTGTGACCCAACCTCTCACCCAATGACCACTGCAACCCTGAACAGGAATAAGTGGGTATGGATAATGTATGGATGGATGGTTTGATTCCCACTGAGCCCTCTGCTCCTGATGCCAGAGGAAACAAGTGGTGTAGATTAGTGAAACAAAAGAATGAAAAGTCAAACATAAGTTATAGCAGCTGATTTCTTGATGCTCTCATGGAAATATGGATGCAGGGTTAAAACATGAATGTGTCAGCTCTTAATTTGCACAATCAATGTACCTATGATCATTTATACATCATTTCCTCCCAACAGCATTCCCTCAAAAACATGACTCACACACTCGGATGGAGGGTTGTTATGTTTCAAAGGGATAATCATGGATGAAAAATCCTAACAGTCCTAATGAACAGGTTGGCTGACTTCTGAGGTTCCCCTGCCTGCTGGACACTGATGACTGATTAAAGCTGATAAGGAGAGCAGGAGAAAAATCTACAAGGTGAACCTCTTAGTTCTCAGTGAGAGCAAATTCCAGCTGAGTGGGAAGAAAATCATGAAAAGCAGCCAAGAAAACTGGTGGATGTGGATAATTAGGATTGAAGTGCCAGGAAATTGAGATATTAGGTAAAATTAAGTGGAGGTGGGGGGGTGACATGCAGAGAAAATAACAAGTCTAAAGTTTTTATGCCCACAGAAAAGAAGTCAAATGGTGAGGGGAAAAAAAAGAAAATTATAAAATGTTTCTATTGTTGAGCAGAGAATATTTTTAAGTTGTAGGGAACTGTCTACCATAAATACCTGTAACTGTGTGTCAGGAGCCATTTTTCTAATTTATCTCCTTGTCACCAAAGATTTACGACTAACTTTGTGGTTTTTCAGTCTGTGGGGATGTGACTGAAAGTGGGTGGTCAATCTTTTCTCTGTTGGCCTCCTGCACTGATGAAAATGTCAATAAATTCAAACTGTAAGGAGAAGCAATTTCTTCATTTAGAAGTTGAATTTAAAATGTTTTTAGAAGACCCGCCTGCTGTGCTGCTCTGTCATTATTGTAATTGCTGCAAACATTAAAAGTGTTCATATAAACTACTTTTTTCCCGACAGCTTTGCACTTTAGACACTGACAAGTAGTAATTTATGAAACTCAGACAAAATGGGATTTTCATTCTTTTCTGTGCATGCAAACCCAACATAACAAGGCATTATGACACAACTTTACTACAATTTGTATCACAGAAAAGAGCATTAAATCATAAAAATGTAAATTAGGGCTTTAAGCTGTGGTGCCACACAAGCAGGAATGTGCAAATACTCTTCTTCATAAACCGCTAAAGTCTTTCTATCAGCAGTTCCACAGGATTTTTTAAAATACTTGAAAGTTTTTCTTTGGAGTTTGGCTTTTTTTGCCTGTGAATGATGTATTTTAATATTAAAATGTAACATAAAGCAACAAACAATTTAAATGAAACTGGAACTGTGTTGTTGTTGTTAAAAATAATCTTCATATCTTTACAGTACATTATTATTATTATTATTATTATTATTATTATTATTATTATTATTATTATTATTATTATTATTATTATTATTCTAAAGCCTCTTTGTCCAGTTTAAGGTCACAGCGAGGTTGGAGTCAGCTGTTAATGAGCGATGGGGCAGGGTAATTCCTGGGCGGATCACCTGTCCACCTTGAGCCAATTAAACCAGTAGACTGAAAATTAAAACTGACACCATACTGTTTACTTATAAAGATCAGTAAAGGGTAAAAAAATGACACTGAATTGAACATTAGTGTGCACATAGACAGATGCTTTACAGATGTTGCTCTTCTATAGCGTTTAATAAATGATTCTATTTAAATAGGATGGAAACAGCAACTAGCTTTAGGAAGAAAATAAAACAGATGATGTTATTGTTTATTTGTGGTTTTCTTTTTCTGATACATACTGGGTCAATAATACCTCTCCTCGTGTAACGCCTCCTGTGTAACCGTGTGATTGGAGGGTTGCCAACAAAAGTTGTTTTACTGTTGTGTCCTTGAACAAGACACTTGACCCACCTGTTTGTAGGGGGTCAGAGGGTTGGTGGTGTTGATGGATGGCAGGCTTGCAGCACCTGTGGTTACAATATGTAGTTTATCACCACCAAACATTTGAGTGTGCATGAATGAGTGAATGTAGATCAGTGATATGAAGCGCTTTGTGAGTCGGCTGACATTAAAAGTGTGATAGTGAAACATCAGTTTGTATATGATCATTGTAACTATGTTTATCTGACTACTAACAGTTATTCTAGAACTGGACTGACTTAGTAAAGAAATGATCTGTTTTCATCTTGATTCTCATGATTGTTCTGAACCCTCTTTTTTTGAGCTCTTGAAATATTTTCTTTGGAATATGATTTAAATTATGATGCTTCACTCCTCCATCAGGTTCTCTGTGTAGATGGATGTGAAAGTGTTTTTCTTAACCCTGAAATGCATAAAAAGAATCCAGCAATCTTTCATCACACTTGTGGTCTGTGGTCATCAACTCAATGTGTTTTTTCTAATGAGGTTGTTTTGGTTTGCAGCTCACAAATATCCTGTTTCACCTCCACTGAGATCTCCTATAATGGCATATTGTTGGTTCAAAACAGAAGAGAAATAAAAGCAAATTTAACATTCATTTATGTCCAATTGTGTTTTGCTGGCTGCCTGATGTTTTGTTTTTCTCATTTTAGTCAGAATTTCAATATTTTCACAAGATTGTCTAGTTTATTAACTGGTTGAAACCTAAAGTGTTACATTCCCAGTTTAAACATGACGAGAAAAAAGAAGCACTTTTTGTATTTTTTGCTTCATTAATTTAAAGGAGCAACAAGCGATTTTTCACCACTAGGTGTGCTGTTGAGTACAGGATTGAGACCAAAACAAAGTCTGTCATGATTGACAGTTTCTTCTACCTATCCCCGCTCTCCCTCCCACCTCCCGTACACCACCTCTCTCACCCACTCTCCTCATGAAACGAAGTTCATTATCACAACGAAAAAACGGAGTTCTGGAAGATGTCAAGTGGCGAAGTAAGTAATTACCAACTTTTTGATGTAGACAGCAAGATAATTTTATTCATGCATGTTATGATATTGTATGTCCGTAAATGCCGTTAATTGCACGTCATAATTAGCATTGAACGATGTATTTGCTGCTAGCGTCAGCAGCATATGCTAGCAGACATTACGCACTGTAACGGCTGCATGTAACTTCTCTGTAAATAAAACCTTGGTCACCAATAGTTGCATAGTAATTTTGTGGATAGTGCAACTACCTGATTAAAAATAAGGGTTATATCTGTACACCCATTCGGTAATCATTTAGTAATTTTTTTCACATGCACGAACATGCACGCGGAAGGAGACCACCTTTGTAAACAAGAGGCTCGATATCAACACAGAGAGATGGTGTGTGACCTCATGCTATGTTCCAGATGGAATTACACATCTAGAGCTTCACATTGCATATTTTGAATTCTTTCAAACTGGAAATGATGAATTTTCGCTTATTGCTCCTTTAAAGACATGATTGTATTCAGTCTTTCTTATCTTTCTTAATATGAAAATTTAAAGTTTCTTCTTTTGTCCAGTTCAGCTTTTTTTATCTTTGAACGATCTCTTACAAAGTTCTAAAGGCTTCCCAGGCAGGAAGTGGTGGCTGCAGGTTCAGAATGGGTGAATTTGGATTATTCTACATGGATTTTCTTTAGCTGTTGCCTCCGCACAGCTCAGCTCTCAGCTTGGATCAGCGTGACAACACTCATTACTGATGGAATATACTCGGTTGCTGTTAACAGCCTTTCTTTTACATCTGTGAGCTGCCCATAAGAATAAAGTAGCATTAATATTCACCTGTCAACTACAATTTGTCTTCAGTAGCCCATAAACACACGGGGAGGTTTAAGGTCACCGCCACAGTGTGCATGTCAACACGTATGTGATTGTTAAAAAGGTTCACAGTTTTGTTGTAACACAGAAGTAGAAAATGTAACAGTAACTTTTATCTGTTCTATTATTAGCGTTTGCTGCATAAAGGATCAGCGATTGAAAAACACACTCGCAATTTCAAATAGGAAACCAAGTTTCTTGCAAGATAAGAAAAGAATCAGCATTTTAATTAATGCCTTATGCAAAATATGGATGATAAAGGGTCTGATCACATTAAATGAAGTCCAACAGGACTGCTGAAGTTAATAGATTTTCTAATAAGAGGAGATTGCTTGTTGAGAGCAGATGACTTGTGAGTCCAGTGGAACAAACTTTAATGTAATGTAAGTTTAATGTCCTTTCTAAAAATAGACTTCCCCATTTCTCTCAGCAGGGTTTTTCAGTGCACGCAAACACAATGTGAGATTTCATTAAGGGAGAAATAGTCCAGTCACGTGTCAGTAAGGTGGAGAAAATCAAGATCTGAGTCTGTGATATATTAATTTGGAATAAGACTTTTTTGAATTGGGGGTGGGGGGTGGGGGGGTGCGTCAGATGAGGATTGGTGGTTGGCTGAATGATGTACTGGTTTTATATAAACATGCATCTCAGTGTCAGGTCTGGGAAGTGCAGACGATTCCATCTCTAGTGAGCAGTGATGGCATGGAAAAGTACCATACAAATATACTTTTAACCATATAAATATACTTGTATCCATATAAATATACTTTTACCCACAAAAATAAACTTGTATCCATATAAATATACTTGTATCTATATACATATACTCTTATTCATATAAATATACTTTTATTCTTATTTACTAATAGCGCTGTCATCTACCCAGAAGGAGATACTAAACATTGACAGGAAACATTTTAAATCTTTGCTTACATAACACATCTTGAACACCCCCCCCATCACCATGGTTATGTGAAATAGTTTCTTCTCTCTTTTTTCTTTGTTCACTGCTTCAGTGGCCTTGATGGACCAATGAAATATTTTTATTCCACAAGACTCAATAAAACAAGGACAGAAAGGTGAAAAATGCAGGATGGTGAAACATTCAGTTAACTAGAGATTCAAATTATGTTTTTACAGAAAAATAAACTTTTTATAAGACGTGTGAGCCAGCATATCTGAATGTCCTAACAAGCATCCGGACCATTTATCATGAAGTTACATGCAGATATGTAAAAAACAGCTCTGTCTCTTAATTATGAAGCATCCTTAAAGAAAGTTTCTGGATCCAGACGGTGATCCGCATCACCCCCCAAATCTACTCTTCTTTTTTGGACCATTTCTAACCTTTCCTGAAAATTTCATCAAAATCCATCCAGAATGAGTTATCTTACTAACAGACAGACAAACAACCTCCTGGTGGAGATACTGAAACATTATAAGAGGTAACAACTGTTCATTTTTTATTCTGAAATAGAAAACATTACTAGAAAATAAATCATTAGTTGAACTAACATCTAAAAATAAGACGTATTCATTAAATAAATGTTTACATGTTGTTTTACAGAAAACATATTTTAAAAATATCTTTTCTGACAGTCTTGCAGTGACTGTTCCAGCCCAATCCCCTCACATGTAAATACATGCATCTGTCTCACTTTAAGCAGGAAATAATCCAAATATTTATATGATTCTGACTCGATTCAAACTGAATCTTTCCACAGCTGCATGACGCCTGTCAGGTTCTGTTTTATGATCCTGTGCAGAAACAATCACTGATGTAAACAAATCTGGTTTCTGTCTGGTGTCACAGAGCAGAACACAAGCACATGTCAGACAACAAGCAGAAACCTTCTAATAATCAACAGGAACTAATTGTTTAAATACTTAAATTGGAGTGAAAATTATTTGACTCTAACATTTTGGCTAAAATCCTAATTTTCATTTGTAATTTTTTTTTTTTATTCTGGAGGCCCGTGCAGTTCTTGTGCTCAAAATTCTTTAGATCACAGTTAACATCCAAATTATAATGAGTTAAAAGTGACAAAGATCAAATAGAGAATGTGTGAAAGTATAAATCTTAAATTGATTTATGTAAACTGTCAGAAACCTGCTAAATGTGTTCAGTGGATAAATTGGGGGAATTTTGAAGTTAATAGGTTGGAGTTCAAAATGTCCTGCCATATAAACTGGAGAAGCCTCGACCTCCCGGGTATTTATCAAAAGTAAAGATAATGATGGTGGTTGTATGTTTTTTATCAAACACATCCCTTGAGGGAAAATTGCTCTATTTTCTCTTCAGCCGGCTGTTTGGGGGGTCAGATTTCAGCTGCTACTGCAGGAGGATAAAGATATACTGAAGCTCTTCTCTACTCATGATTCAACAAGTTCTGGTCAGATTGTTTAAAGAAGACCTAAATGACAGAAAGAGAATTTACTGTAGCCATGGCAAATGTTTAAAGAGTTACTTCATGCGTGACACAACTTTGATCCTTAACAGCCAAGCAGATTTGTGTTAAGTCAGACTTTAAACAGAGTTATTTGGCTCAGCAACATGGAGACCATTTGAAGGTTGTGATCTTCCAGAACTTAAAAAAATGTTCTGGAAAATTAATCCGGCTTAAAAAGTGTCAAACAATGAAGTTTGTTGTATACGTAAACGGTCAGCTTCAGAATCTAACATCTACATTTTGGACTGACAGAAAACAGAAAATAAGGTTTCAAAAAAACCCAAATTCCCCTGCTTTTTGTCCATGGATGAGTCTAACTGGGTCCAACGGGTTTCAGTCTGTTCTGAGCTTTGTTGAACATCTTCCAGTTTTAAAGAGAATTGAGGAGTGACGAGTGTCTTTCATTTGCTGATTATGTTCTTTAGGGCACCAGATAAAAGACTGTCTTTGGCATTCAGCAGCCAGCCACTGGAGGGCGCCAGTTTCCTTTGATCTTCAACTTTTACATTATGTTTCTGTGTCCAGGTATTATATATATACCTGGATTATATTATATATTGATAGTTAGAATGTTAATGATCATTTAGAATTGGATCTTGGCTTTCTTACATGGTAACACATGAGCACGGAACCCTGTTCATATGGTTTGGGGGGATTTGGCTCTGGGATTATTAGCAGTTGTTTGTTATAAACAGTTAACTGAGCAGCTGCTTATAGTGATACAAAAATACTTAATTCCTTACAAATGTCCAAAAAATGTGTCTATCAAATAATTGATATTGTGGTGAAGACGCATGGTTTGTTACACAAACTGTTTGATTTAATTTTTTCTTCTGCTCATTCAATTCACATTTTGTGAACCAACTGAAGAAATATAATTTGCAGTTGTGAAAGTGTTCTGATTTATAACACTTTTTAACACGTACATAAACTTTTAGAACAATAACTACAATATTATACACTATATTAGTTTGTAGAGTCTAATTGAGAACAAGGTGTTAATTGGATGGCTCATCCCTTCAGTTATTCTTGCAACATGTTGGAATATCTGCAGTCTTTTTGAGAAAACAGGCTCACAGAGTTGATTTAAATGCTATAGGAATGGAAAAACACACTGAAATCAACATTTCAACCAAGCAGAAAAGTAATATTGCCAAAGTCTTTCCCCATGGATGAATGGGCCCGTTTGTGGTTCAAACTCAACCTGCTGCACAAACAACACAACCCTGAGAATCCGACTCTGCACAGCAGGAAACCACTTCATGTTACAAAAGCAAACAAGCTCATAGGCATACAGACCTCTGTAAGTGCATTGGGCTAAGCACACGACACTGAACATGAAAACATACAGGAAATAAAGGACCTGTGTGAGTTTACTCTGTTTCATCACATCTGTTACCGTTCAGGAGACATTTTCATCCTTGTCCATTAAATCATTCAGCCTTGACTTTATTCATGTCCTGTTCCTCTATCTTGGTAGGTGTTAATGATTAAATTGATACTTCACTGGCACCGTTTTCTTTTGTATAATAAGCATCACTTCTCCTAGAAGTGCATATATGAGGCAAATGAGCTTTACCTCCTTTTTTATGCTATAGAGCTCATCTACTCGTCTTTTCTGTTATGTTCTATACTTTTATTGTGTTTAGTTGCTCAATTCACTTCAATTATTTTTTTTTTCATGGTGCACAACAAATCTCATTTCAAGGCACTTACACAAACATTGAGAATTCAGTTCATTATACTTTCTTCAATATCTCTATAATTACATCTTATTGATAATCATATATTATAATTAATAACAATAGATTAATTAAAGATCTGAAAGACTGTATTTAATCACACAGTTGCATTAGAGGTCTTTAAGTCTTTTTGTTGACTGCCGGATAATCTAATGTTTATAAGTTTCATTTTGTGTGGTTCAGATATTTAATTATGCTTATGATCAAGTTTAGTACTGTGTTAAATTGTATAGTTTTGCGTTGAAAATAAACTGAAAATAAAATTGTTTACTATGTTTGCAACCCATGTGTCTGTTTTTAAAGGTTTTCAGAAGGAGTTCTGGATGCGCTGCATTATTTATATTTACCATTTAGAGTACAGATGTTAACATTAACTACCAACACAGCAGATGAATTGAAAAAGACGGTTCCCTACGGTCCAAGCAGAGTCCAGGCTGAGCAGCTAATAATCTGCAAAGAACATTCCCCCCGTTAATGCTCTCTGACCCCTCATCCTTTTCCATCACTCAAGTTTTCTCATTACGCGCACACACACACACACACACACACACCTACATACACACACACAAATGTGCCCTTTTCTCCCATCAGAGTCGTTCAATTTTGTGCAGAAAGCTTGAATGTTTCGGGTGTCTCCTGAATCAGCTTGTAAAAGCTCTTCAAATGCAGTTTCAGAGAAAATGTTTTTGCTTTAGCTCAGTTGATGAATAAATTCTGTTACAAAACATAAGATCAGGCTTTTTACCTCGGCCCATGCAGCTTTAGTCAGTATTTGTCATTCAGACATGAAGACAAAAAAAGATTTTTATATATCCGACAAAAAAATTTAAAATCAAGATAAACTAATGGATGATGCAGAGGAGCAGTTTAGTGACGATGCTGATTATAATTATAATGCTGTGGCTTACGTTCCCTTTTGTTTGAGAATTTAGAATCATAATGCCATTTTCTTTCTCATTCATTTGCCTTACATAAGCCTATTTGGGGATTTTGGAACTATACTCATTTGTGTGATCTCTGATCTGCAGAACAGCAAAATGTATTATGGAGAATAGAAATATGAGCTTGTCTTGGTTGTCTCGGGAAACCTTACAATATTAATAAACACACCTGCTTGTTTCAGATTATTTAAATGATCTGGTATCATATAAATAAACACACCTGCTTGTTTCAGATTATTTAAATGATCTGGTATCATATACTTTGGGAGAAATGCATAAAAATGCTCAAAAAAGACCACACCTCTTCCTATTTGTTCACGTTCTCACAAATCTGTTTTTTTTTTATTAGGCTATCCGTGAATGACATTGTCAAATCAAAATTATTTTCCCCTCAGATATCCAATATGTTTTTTTTTCTGATTATTCAAGAAACAGGTGCAATGTTGATGAAGTTTTTTTATAAATAAACGATCGGAAAAGTATATCAGTAACGGAACTATATTCATCAATGCATTAGTTGAATGTTATAACAGCGTTGTGCACAATTTGAAATAACTTACAGCTTTGCGTAAAGCCAGGAGTCTAAAACCATACGCGCTCTGGAGCGCGACTGCAACAGTTATCGCTCTCTCTCTCTCTCTCTCTCACCCATGTGCTATTCTTCTGAAGAGTCTCGGGCTCGTGAGATAATCTCCCGACACTCACCTGAAGAACAGTCTTCATGGTGACCGGTGAGACGACTGCGGTACAGATCTTTTCACTGTAACGCGTCACTTGACCCATGATGAAGATCATCGGAGTTGCGAGAGCGAAGGACGCGAACCACATAGCGCTGATGAGCTTCTTGGTGCGGCTCCGTGACATGATGCTCTTTGCTTTGAACGGGTGGCAGATGGCCATGTAGCGCTCCACGCTCAGGCTGGCGATGTTGAGCGCGGTTGCATAAGAGCAGCTGTCCCGGAGGAAGTAGTATCCTCTGCACACAGCGTCCCCGAACACCCAGGGGTGGTGAAACCAGATGAAGTTGTAGAGCTCGATGGGCATAGAGAGGATGAGGATGAGCAGATCTGATACGGCGAGGCTGGCGAGGTGATAGTGCACGGTGCTCTGGAGGTTCTGGAGGCTCTTTTTGGTCAGCAGCGTGTACAGGGTGATGGAGTTCCCCAGAGAGCCCACGGCGAACAGAGCCACATAGATGACAGTGACTATTACCTTAGAGTAAATGTCCGTGTTTACTTCTAAGTCTTCCTCCGCCGTGGTAGGTGCGCTCGTGCCGTTTTCATAAGAGAGCAGTGAGTAATTAAAAAGAAGTCTCTGCGCCAGCGCACCCAAACCGACCAAGTTGCGCCCCGAGAGATTAAAGTTTACATCCATTCTGTTTTTATGTTTGAAACATCCAAAAATTGTGAATTCTGAAATGTTGACTCTAACTGAAGAAAACTGAACTGAACTGAGAAAGGAGAGGGGCTTTTATATTTGGCGCAAGGGGGGCGTGCTTGTCATTAGCGCTGCTTCGATGACGCACTGGCAGTCAGTGTCATTTCACACAGCTTCACTGACCAGCGACTCTCAAAGTCCAGACGTTTTATTTAAAGTGCAGTTTCTAAGACACAGTTCTTTTTAATTCTCACTTCAAAGAGCTTCTCCTCCTCTTACCATTCAGCCAGTCACACAAGCGCAGAGACATCCGTTCAGATGACAGCTGCAGACCACCCCACAATGTATCACAATGCGCTCAGAATCTGGTCTTCAGTTTAGACCGTGTGATAGTTGCTAATGAGCCACTCACAGTGAGAAGTGACATTATCACCGGACAGGAGGAGATGCGCTGTTTACTTGTGTAGCAAAGCAGCTCCATCTCTGTGGCACACAAACACACAAGAGACATCTTTTTCCGCATTATTTAACACCCTGCGGTGCGTCTAAAGATCTTAATATCTATATAACTTCATTTCCTTTACATCCCTGCCTGTGAGCTTACTATTAATCACATTTATTGGATCCACATGGGCTCACACACTGCGAGGCATCTGTCTGGTAGCTGTATGTCTTCTGCAGCCCTAATATTTGTTCACATTGTGAAGAATTGCTCTTCCTCTTAAGCAGGAAAAAAAATCTGCCTTTGAGCAAATTTCTCATCCAGATTTGAACGTTTGCTAAAGTTTTATGATAAAAGTGTTTACATGGGCTGTTGCAGTTTAGTACTTAATTTTCTTTTAGAAAAAATGTGTCAAACCAGTCCTTTTAAAATCTGATACTGTGACAAAATATCAGATGTGATAGAAGCAAAACTAAAAAAATATCAAATTGAAAGCTTCATTTCTTTGCCAGTTTCTAAGCTCTACACAAAATTATTTCACTTTGGAAATGTAAAGCTGCTGATTTAGCAGCTTAAGGTCATATATGATGCAAAATCAACTTTTTGGAGCTTTTAACCATGTTGTGATGCTATTTTCTTATTAAAAAAACAAAGTGGTTTTTGGCTTAATTTACGCAATTCTCAGTAATCCTCCTGCATCCTGTGCTATATTACAGGACAAATGAAGACTATAACACCAAAGGTAATATTTTATCATATATGTGCCTATCACAGATGTTGAAAGCTGTAAAATAGCAGGATATAGAACCTTTAAAGCATCCAGATGTGTTCTGAGGCACACACGAGGTTTTTGCCTCAAGACAGAATGGATTGTGCCATTTAACAAAAATTAGAGAACTTTAGCCACCTGCTGTTTGTGAACATTATAGACATCAATCACACAGTGTGCGTTAGACCAAGTCACCTTGTATTTTTGTATTGTATAATTATAATTCCATGCTTTTAGGTGGAAATATAATTATTCTGATTATAATTTCCAGGCAACAAAAAACCCAATGATGGAAACCAGGCTTGTACAAGAAATACCAAATTCTTCAATAGTGATACATATTTAACATAAATAATGTCGTTTTTACCCTCAAATTCTCCTCTTGTTAACAGTTGAGGACTCTTCAATCAAAGCTATAAGAAAAGTGCTTCTCAAAACTTCAATATTTAGAGTACGAGAATCATCTTCAGTTCAACATTTCTTGAAACATTATCCTTTACTTTGTTGCCTTTACTTTTAGAGGAGACACTTTATATTAAACACAGCGATGACATGTGTCAGTTAATTATTATGCATACAGTACCTGGAAAAACACCGAGCCTGTCTGAGTGCTGCTGACCTCAATGCTTTATATAAATGCCAGGAAAACAAGTGCTGTAACATCTCTCCATCTCATTTTAACTTTTTAGACACAAGATGCCTGACGGCTTTAAATAATCCCCACAGTCACAACATCATTTTGTAACATATTTTTCTGAGAAACAGAGTCAAAAGATTCTTCCATCCATCCATGCATCCAGCACATGGATCCCCAAATCTTCATCTCCTCATCTATCTCTTCCAGCTCATCTGGAGAAATGGATACGTTTCCAAGCAATCTGAGAGATATAATCTGTTAGTCCTGATTCTTCCCTGAGACTTCCCCCAGTGGGATTTATCATCCATGGAAAGGAGTCTGAAAGACGTCCTCCCCAGCTGCTCAAGCCTTCCAACTATCTCCTTTTAGGGAGGAGGAGCAGCACCTCTTCTATAAGCTTGTCTCAAACAGCAAAACCTGTCACCTCATCCTCAGAGCAGAAGTCCAGACACTCCATGGAGGAAGCTTGTAAAGTGGATTCATTGGTGAAACGACAGCTTCGCCTTTCAGCTCAACTCTCTGTTCACTACAACTAATCTGCAATAACATCCTCGTCACTGCAATTCCTTTAAGTAAAATAAAAAATATGTAACGACGCGAATGAATCCTTTCATTTGAGTTCTGATTTCTTCTTTTATCACAATCTTATGCATGAAAAACACAAATTTGAACTTGATTTTAATTAAAAAAAAGTAATTTTAAAAGATGTTTTTGTCTGTGGTGGACAACATGTATTTGACAAACACGTGTTAATTATTATACCTTTATGAAATTATCCTTTACCAATACATGCACACTACCAGTAGGTGTCAGAGTAATATATGAAGTTCAATGTAAACAAGTTTAACAGTAAACAGCTTTTGAACAGATGTGCGCTGATCACTATGGATGAAAGGGTTAATGACATCACACACTGTTTCTGACAGTAGCTACGTTTACATGGGCACATTTAATCGGAATAAACGCCCAATCGGAACAAAAATACGTCATGTAAACATGTCAATCAGAATGTTTTGATCCGATGCAGCCTTATCAGAATGAAATTTACTTCCGATCGAGAGGGGTGGTTTTGTCCGATCTTCATTCAGATAGACGTGCATGTACACACCCATTCGGAAAGAAAGGGTGAAAAGAGCCCTTTGCACATGCGTACAACTTCAGCGTGACGTCTTTCCGCTTTCGCAGACCCAAGTAGAAAACATAGCGGGAAGTAAACAGAAGTGGTCTGCTGGTGCAGTCATCCTGTCATCCTGCTCTCCTCTCCTGTGGTGGAGGAGCAGTAGCAATATGTATTCAGCCTCTAGCTTGGTTAATGCGACCAGTAAAAACCCAAACATAAAGGTAATCACCTGCAGAAGGTCCATATTGGGGATAACGTGAGTCAGATCGAGCACACGATGGGGCGGGAAAGACGCGCAGAAAGGACGGAGTTTGTTTACTTTTTTTCTTCCCCTGGAAAGACAACTCGCTGTGCGCATGCTCAACTCATTTAACCTGATTGAGTGCTTGGTGCATGTGTACTCATGGCATGATCAGATCATTTCAGTTAGTGTCCATGTAAACAGGGATTTGGGAATTCCGATCGACCAAGATTTTAATCAGATTGGGGAAATTTGGTGCATGTAAACGTAGCTAGAGATTGCTTTAACAAGGTGTTCTTTGCTGGTTGACTGTTATTACAGATGATTTCCTCTGTTTCTGTAAAACACATGGACCTCCTGAGGCAACGAAAGCATTTATTAAGCTTCCGTTTAATAGTCTGTCAGCTGTTTCAACAGATTATTACACCAGATTACATATTAAGTCTTTCAAAGTTCAACTTACATGATACAAGAAAATGTTTTTCTTAATGTTGATGTTGTGATACATGCTGTTTCTCATTCAACCAGGTGGAAAAAATGTTTTGCTTTTTTACTTGTGAAGTTGCTTTTAATAGACTTATTTAAGTTTATTCATTAAAAAAAATGTTAGTTTTTTCTGTAAGTGGTTTTTGAGTCTGTCAATTTGTTTTTCTCTCAAAGGCTGCCTTTTTAGAAACATCTGATGGTTCTGTCACCATAGATGAAAAATACATGTATTTCTCAAAAGATCTGTTTTGAAAAATGAATCATCTGTTGTAGATTTTTTTCTGGCAGACCCCCTTTAAAATATATTTGTAACTAGTAGAGCACTTGGAGAGTGCAGACCTCCACCAAACACCTCAGTTACCCCATATTGAGATTTACACCAAAAATGAACCTGTAACTGGATCATTTCTGGGTCATTTCTGACCTTTGCAGAAAATTTTGTCAAAATCCATCCAGAACTTTTCCATTATCTTGCAAACACACACACAAACACACCCTGGTGAAAACATCACCTCCTGGCAGAGGAACCTATTTTTAAAAACACATCATACTGAGACATGTGAGGTCTATGGTGCATGTTTAAAGGACTGTCAATCATTCTAACCCGAAAATGCTTCAGTAAACTAAAGCATGGCTGCCACTTATCATGTCACAAAAACTATAACAATGATTCAGTCTGATGCCCAGAAGCTGTTCAGCCCTCTTCAACTGAAGCTATAACATGTTTAAACAAAGTACTGATGAACTCGACAGGAGAGTGGATTGTTTATAACATTTTCTATTTTAAATGTAAAAATAAGATTTGTAATAGAAGCTGGCATGTGTTCATTGCTTCTTAAAACTCAGTCACACAATATGAAGCATTTTTCCTACATTTGAGAAAATGTTTAATCCCATCTGCATGTCAGCTGTGATAAACAGCGTGGAACATGAATAAGGCTGTTTTAATGTTGATCCTGATGGTTATTTACTACATCAGAAGCAGATACATCAAAATGTGAAACTATTGATTCAGAGCTTTATTCTGACTCAATCTGAGGCCGTGAACCGTGTTACAATCAGAATAAGATTAAAGATACAAGCAGCATAAACAAACTTCCTAAAAGAGGTTGTTTATCATCAGGAGATGAAGGGTGCGACCCAAACAGCGCTGGTGTTTGTCTCATCAGAAAGACAACCAGATGAAAAGTCATGACACATGAGGAGGGACAGTCGAGTCCGGAGACTCAGAACTGAGTTGTGACTCAGATACCTGATCCACTGAGAGACATTCAGAACACCTGAGACTTTATTTGTTGATTAAAGCGGTTCTTTAAAGAGTAAACATGAAAGCAGTAATGATGGGAACTAATCAGTAAAATACGTGACTGAATGTGGTCCATGTTTCTGTTTGAAAAGCAATGAAAGATGGTAATCACTAATCAGAAATCAGGTTGACTCTGTTAAACAATGACAAATAACATCAATTGTATTTATGGAAGAACATGTTGATTAGTTTGAATAACTTGGCGTTTCTTCATTACTTTTACAGCAAAGATTAAAAACTTAATTGTACAACTCAGTTAGTTACAGTTATCTATAGATTAAATTAATCCGTCTTCATCATTTGAATGTTTTAATCCTCGCCATATTCTCTTTCATCATTCTCTTAAAATTTCCCTTCCTCATTCCTCTTTTCCTTCTCTTCTTCTTCTTCTTCTTTGCTTTAATCAACTTGCTAGTTTCTCCTCCTCTTCACTCTCTTCATCCATCTCCTTCTTTGACTATTTTTCTCTTCTTCTTTTTCCATGTCATCTTGAGAATCTGTCAATAAAAGAATAAGTAGACAAGCAAGGTAGACATGATTTATATTTTATAAAATACTTAAAAGTACTTATTAATATCTGGCATCATCATCATCATTGTCAAAGTTTTCAAATGAACATAAACAAATAAAACAGTGAAGCCGTGAGTTTCTGGTTACTGCTTATTTTAAACATTTATCTTATCAACACAGTTTATTAAGACATCATCCTTCCGAGACTACGTGTCCAGGAGACATTTGCATCAAGACTCAGAAGCTGAGTCTTTAATTTTACTCAAGTCTTATGACAACATGCTCATGGGCTTTTCCTCAGACTGGATACTCTCTAGATCATGAGAGATGACAAGAATATGATACTTGTCCTTCAGTTTCCAGTCTGCAGAACACTTCATATTGAGTAAGCAATGGCACAGAGGAAGAAGGATGCTGAATACAAAGTAGTATCTCCATCAGAATCCTTTATATGTAGAGAATCCTCTTTAAACACAAATGAGCTTCAGACCCATTGAGATTCTGGTCCTCTTAATCAGTGAGCTATTACAAATAATAAGAGGAGATGTATTGTTTTACAGAAATATACAGAAATAACATGGACTTCAGGTATGAGAAGGATGAGTGGTCTGGTGAGAGGTGGGGTTCCTCCTGGGAAAGGTCCCCTGTCCATCACAGACCCACATGAAGACAAACAGCCATATACACACACACCTGTCTCACCGTCAGCTTTTTAATCTGTAGGAGGAAGTTGTAATACCTGAAGTAAACTCCCCCACATGCATGGAGAGATCATGAAACCATCATGTAGAAAGACTCCAGCCTGGAGGAAAACCCACATTCCTGCTGTGAAGCAACAGTGTCAACAAACTGCACCATTCTACAGCCTCACCTGCTGTTGAAGAATGTTTCACATTCCAATTTCAACGAAAATGTTAAAAATAAAGACAGAATTTTAAAGAAGGTAGTTTCAAATTGGGCCTGCAATCAAGGTCCAATCACTTGAGACCGAACATCTCTTTTTAACCGCTAGCTGGTGTGTGTGGTGTTTTGATCCATCTTTGATTTCAGTATTGCTGTGAGGTCATGTCTGTAGCTGACGCTCATGTGTGTCTCATGACAGGCTTAAAAGAATCTGTCAAATTTCAGGGAGATTGAAGTGCAGAAGCTACACAAGCAGCCTCCCTCCTTCAGTTATTAAAAGATGGCACCTTTGAGTGGACGCAGCATCACAGAAACCTATATATTTTTACTTTGAAGTTTTCTTGTTCTTTGATGTCTTCTCTTTCAATAAGAGACTTTACTCACAGGATAAAACTCTCGTCTGTGCTGTTTCATGCAGCATGTATTGTCTTTGTTCTCTGGCAGATCTTGAGAGGATAACAAAACTCTTGTTGTTTTCCCTCTGCGTTATGAATATATCTGCTATTGTACGAGCTCTATATATCACAAAAGGAACATGTTCCCTAAGAAAAATCTCTTTATGAACATTTGTATTATATTCTCTCATTTCCTGTTTATTTTGTCTCATATGTTCTTTTGAATTTGATGCACAGAAATGCCTAAACGAAAACTTTTTCAAGTCTCAAGAACTTTCATGGTGAAGAAATATTAAATTATGATCCAAAAGACAAAGATAAAATTTATACAAGACTCCTACAAGGTTAAAAAGGCAAAGGGATTTTTTTTAGCATCTTAATCTGAGGAGCTTCATCAATTCTAAATGAAAAGTCCAGAATTTATTTTTGGACAAAAATGGCTTCTTTTACTCCTCTTCCAATGATTTTCTCTGTCCAAGATTGCTGTCATCAAAAGAGTATCCTTTAACCTTTAGATGTAAGGAAACTGCAGATTGTTGGCTCGCTTGTTCTATAACATGCAGTAGTGTAACTATTATTTGGTTTAACACAATGCACATATTCCAGCTGTTTTCCTTTAGAACTGATGGATTTCCTCAGGTGAGAAGTGAAACATTAAAGAAGGAGTGAAAAACGTCAGGTTGCCTTTTCTTAATCTACCAGGGTTGCTGTAACCTGATCGACTGACAACCAGAAAAATTACATGACTTTCAAAAGATGGAAAAAAAAAATAATTAAAAGTACTGCTCAACCAGGAAGGTGTCTCATTTAAATGGAACATCTTGAGATATTTCAGGGAAACACAAAACCCTCTAACAAACAAACAAAAAAAATGAATGGTTGAAAATCTCTCCTGAAATTTGTTACCATGGACACGAGTGTTGCTCTCGTCAATTGCAAGGCGATTGGAAAAGACTCAGTATCCTGCAGGGACACTCTCAATAAAACCCCCTTTTCACATTTTATGTTATCATTTGCTGCTTCAAGCTGTTTAAAGCTGTTTGAACCCCCCCCCGCCCACCACCACCCCCCATTTGCGGAGATAGGAAGAGAGAGTTTTACCTTGAATTGACAGAGTCATTAAGAATTTTATTTCCTCACTTAAAAATCCTGCCTACTGGCATCCTGGGTGTACCCTGCTTTTGGCTGAATTGGCTGGAAATAGTAGGCAGCAGCCCCCCCCCCCCAATCCCCTGGGTCGAGCTTAAACAAGTAGAAAATAAAAAAAACTAGAAAAGGCACAAAAAAAACAACAATGTATATATTGCTTCAACAAAGATCTGTATGAAGCTTCAGAAGAAGAATTGTCAAAATATAGGAGTATCTGCGACTAATCTTTTGAAAAAAAAAATCACCACAACATCAGGAAACATGCAAACTCTAAAAATATAAACACAAACATTATAGTTTAAATTAAAATTGCTTTAGTTTCTGTAGAATTTCTTCCAGATGTCTCAAAGTTTGTACATATTGTCATGTTTCTGACAAATTACCATTTTCCAATAAGCATAAAGCTTAACGGACACACTTCACTACTCTTAATAAATTGTATGTTTTGGCAAAGAAGCTTATTACAGAAGCTGTTCTTTCCTTTCTGTCTGCTTTAAGCTATCCATCTCTATCGCTTACTTTTTGTTTCTTTTTTTTGGTCCACTCATTTTTCCTCAAACGCACGAAATCTTATTTCTCTTGTACCACTCAGCTCAGGTGAAGTATGGCCAGAATACCAAAATAAACCTCTCAGAGAGCTGAGTTTGCTTTGCTGAAGAGCAAAATTACTTGGAACCTTAAATTGGTAGAAACTTGATTGAAGTGGTTTGATGCTGCACGAAGCAAAAAGGAGTAGAAACAGAAGCCGAATATGTGAATGTGGCAGATGATAAATGAACATAAAGCTGAGGGTATGATAGTTAGAGAGGTGATGTAAGTCTACTTACAGGACTCAGTTTGAAGCTTTTTTATCTTCATCTCATATTTTCTTGTGTATCAACTTGATTTCTTTAAACTCCAAGGTGAATCTTATGTTAAAGCTTTATTTAATCATTTAATAAACACACTCACTGCTTCCTCTCACCAGTTTAATCCAAGCAGTTAACAGGTCAGAGGGGGTTGGGCATGTTTAATTTTTAGATTTCAGTTCCTTGTTCTCTTGATTTAATGTTAACACTCTTAAAACTACACAATCCTTTGCTCTTTGGTCACCTATAGACTCTTTAAACTCTTCATGTTAAAATCACTTTACTTCATTTAGTTTCCTGTGTGCTTCATACTTCAGCGGCAGAGACACAGAGAAGTTTGTTGGTGCCCTTACAGCTCAATGAAGACTTTATTTATCTGAGAAGTGGTTCTATTAATAGAATTTGTCTTACGTATACTTGCATGCCTTCAGTATTTATGTGACAGTGAAGAAAAAATGTGAAAATAAACTATTTGTTGTTTATTTTACAGATACATGACAAATTAGTCTTAAAATGTGTTACACCCCTAAAGAGTCAAATTTCAAAGTTTACCTTTTACATCACACATTACACACGTTTTTTAGCCATTTAAAAGGTAGTTTGGTGTAATGTGCATCACACTCAACATTAACCAGAGAAAGCAAAGGCCAGAACTTGCTGAGGAACTCAGAGAGAAAGATGTTAGATGTTGAAGGATAATGATTGACAGTTGAATTCCAGTCCTCAGGTATCTCTATCCTGCATGTTTTAGATGTTTCCTGCTTGAACACACCTGATTCAGATTTATGCAGTTCAGCAGAAACCTGTTAATCTGTCTTCATGACTGCTCCTTTTATTAATGCAATAACAAATATCAAATTTTCAATTATCACCTGAATAAAAGGATCCAAAATGTTGATAACGTCCCTGAGTTCAGGCAATCTGAATGGCGGGTGGAAAAGTAATTTCTGAACCACCACCGTCTCAAATTGTCAGAGTTTTTTTTAAGACTTTTTTTAAATTTGTAGCACCTTCAGACAACCAAAAAGGCCCTCGACCACAAAAAGAAAAATTTCATCCAAAATGCTTTCCATCCTGGCCTTTGAGACCTGCATAGGATGCTCACCCTGCATACAGGCTGTGTTTACACTGAAAAAGAATTGCAACAGGTGCTGAGCAGTTTTTTGAAAAAAAGATGATAAAAACTTTGTGTCCATGGCAACAGGGATGCTAATTATATTTGAATGTCAAGTGAATGCAAATCAATGTTGTTTCTATGCACTTAGAGTTGTGAAAATGTTAGAAGTTGATTAGAGATAAACATCTAGTTTCAGTCTTTTTTCTTCTTTTCACCATGAAAAAGGGGCGTGGCTAGCTAAAACTCAATTCAGAGGGCCAAAGGTTGGGAGTTTAATTGAAAATACTGAATCTGCCCCCTTGTGCCCTGGAAATAGGTGGCAGTATAAGCAGACCTCTAGGAAGTAGAACAATTTGAGTGTTAGTAGATTAGTTTGTAGACTAGCATAGAACAGAGAAAAGCTATAATTATAATGATTGAAATAAACTTAATTGGCTAAGATTAACTCATTACCAGACTGCAGTATAGATTCTTCATACAGTTTGATTATTCGTTCACAGAGTTCTGTACAAATAATCAGTCAGATGTGTCTGCGTTCATCTTTCTTATCTCATGTGTTGTGTGTATGGTAATGTTGTGGAGGTGGGCGAGGAGAGATAATCCAGAGGAAGTGAGATGATGTAGAGAACAGATTTTAAAGGTCACAAGCTGTGCTGTTCAGAGGGCATTTGGAATATCAACGTTGTTCTATCCTTCTGATGCTGGTCTGACAAATCTGAACCTTTCAGGCCAGAACACAAACAGACGAATGATTTCACTGTATCATTAGCTTTATTTAAATTTACTAACACTTGGACCTAATTGTAAAAGTAACTTTTTCCATTGAAGGTTAAATATTTTTGAATGTTAGATAACTGGAAAATTAATTCCATAATATCTCCTAATGTCAACAAATGAAATAATATTATATAATAACATGAGAACCACTCAAAAAACTGTTTGCTGTAGATGATCTGAGATGTCCAGATCTGTTACCCACTGAAAACATGTGACAAATTAGTCAACAAAAACAACAAACAAACAAAAACAAATGCATCATCAAAGAGTTAAACAAATGCATAAAACAAGCTTTACATTAGTGAATTTTTAATTTACACTTGTTATTTGCAGTTAGTAACTTAACAAACTTAACTTAAAAAACAAATTGCAGTTTAAAGCATATAGATCTAAAAACAATGTTAAAAAGCTAAATAATGTGAACATACTGTATGTAGAAATTAAAAGAAAGTGCATGTTAGTTAATGAAGAAAATAGCTGTAAGTTAAACTGAATGATTTTATGATAGAAGGCACCAGTTGGTCAATAGATAATAGATACAGGGTTTCAGGACGTCTGTTCTAGAACAAAGGAGCCACAAAAACAGGAAACAGGCAAATACATCCGCTCCGTCCAATTAAACCTACATAAAATATCACTGTTTATTGTTGGCATATGAATGTGTTTCAGTAAGAAAAGCACAGATGTATTATCAATGGCTCAATTAATTTAAATGTCCCAGCATTCCAGCAAACCAGTTTCTACTAAACGTGCTAAACGTAAATGCAGTGCAGCCGTCATGTGCTGGCTGTGAAAAAGGTCTGTGATTACAGGAAGTGTCCCTGCTAATGAGCAATGCATGTGTTGACGAGGCTGATGACAACGAACAACAAACACAGCAGTTAATCACTCTGATGATCGTCACACACAAACAGCTGTGTAGCTTGTTTTAATGAAACCAGCTGAATCAGAAAACTAAGAGATGTGAAAACATCTTGGGAGATGTGTGTAAATCTCACAGCTTGAAGACAAACGACCTAATGTTCCATGAATATGATCATTTATGGACATGGTCTGTGTAAGGGAAACCATTTTGTCATAACACAAACTAACAAACTGGTAAAATATTCATAAGAAACCAAAATGAATGAACCGGATTGTTCGACCTGATTAAGTAATGGACTCATTCTCCAGTGACGGAGCATGACACAGTAATTTAGACAGAAGGAAGCTCTAAACAGGAGTAAAGAAAAAGATGCAACAAGTATTTAAACTTTGTGTAAAAACAATCTCTGTGTGAACAACACTGACAGATGCTTTTTTAAAGATTATAAATTGTTTGTACTTATATACTGTAGTTAGAAGACTCCCAAAGCGCTTCTCACTACAGTCTGTCATTCACCCATTCACACACACTCTGGTGGTGATAAACTACACATATTGTAACCACTGCTGTCCTGGGACAGAGGTGAGACTGCCAGGTGCCACCGGACCCTCTGACCACCACCAACCTGGCAGGATGGGTGAAGTGTCTTGTCTAAGGACACAACGGCACAGCAATCTTTCCCAGGTGGAGCAGGGATTTGAACCGGTGACCCTCCAGATGACCTGCTCTACCACCTGAGTTACTACTGCCCCCAATTTGGCCTTATGCCGAGACAAAACAGCAGAGTTTTGACAGCGGACTGAACTTATCGCCAGGCCGAGTTGTTTACAGACACCCAGTCAAAACGCATGCAACACATTAAACCTGCTGATCCACTACAGGAAGTGCCCCTCCCACTTCCAGGACCTGGAAGCCATGTCAGTGAGCCCCCATTGAGTAAAAGAACCCCAATCTCATGTTGTTTAATTTTATATAATCTTTTCTCTCTGACCTATCACAGTGGGAGGAGCATGTATATCAGTAGTTCTCTTGTATCGCCTCGTGGGCGCTATCTGGACAGAACATGTGACTCGACCGGGTGTCTGCAAAACGATCTGTGAGTCGCAGCATCTGTAAACAACTTCTAGCTTGGCAAGAAGTTGAGACGGTGTCAAAACCCAGCTGTTGTCTCTGCATGAGGCCATTTCTGTCCATAACTAAAAATCTGTAAATAAAAAGATAAAGCAAACAACTCCTGTCTCTTTGAAAAGAAGGCTTATTAATCTTGTTAGCTTGTAAAATAAAAACTGAACAGCTGCTGGATGTAAGTTCATGAACATCTGTCTTAATTGTCTTGTGGTCAAAGTACATCCTGAAGAATGGGATGTAAATTAATTGTCACTTATTTTACATGATAAAATCAAACAAAACAAGTCATGAAAACATTTTGAAATCGCTGTTTTAAGGTAGCTAACTGGAAATGGTTTGATCCTGTTATCTCAGAAAATGAGGGGGATGGAAAACAGAATGTGTCTAAGTCATGCAAAGGGCATTTGCATGTTTGCAGCATCATAAAAAAACCAAATGAAAACAAAAGGGAAATAAATTACAATATTGCTTTTAGGCTCATGAATGTAGATTGATATATTTGTAACATTTCAGCATTGTCTCTTTACGTTTATCCTGCCTGCACATTTACTTCCTGTTAACAGTGAACATTTTAAGTTCTATGCTCAATAACTCCCATTCATTTCTTCAGTGTTTGACTCTTATTCCTTTTCTATCAGACTTTGACATTTGTCTGCTTTTGGCTTTTGAGTTACCTCAGAACTGCCTTCACTATCCACCGTCTAAACCCTCTAAATATGTAAAAACTGTCTCTTTCGTTTCCGTCTGAGGTATTCTGGTTTAGAACTCAGATTTAACAGGATGAATTTGTGATCCTGTCTCTTTCAGCTTTACTGCATGGTTTTTATACTTAGCTGCCAAAATGAACGTAGTCTCTGAACCACGAAGCTGACGGCTGTCCAGCTGTTACATTTGGGTTTTGGTTCAGGCTTTTTGCCCAGCATCATTCAGTAATCTGCTGTCATCAACGTGACCTTTTGGCAGTTTTTCTGGACCAATAGCAGCAAGTAGTCATCAGCCATCAGCTAAAAGAACCTGGCGTGTTTAAACACAAATGAATAATGCCAATTCTTAACTATATGTTTGCCAGTAATTGACAGTTTTAGTCAACATTTAAATTCTGTTTTTTTCTTTTTGCTGAGATTCATGATTATATGATAAAAACCTGTCTAAAAACAGAATCAGGTTCTGGTGTGTGAGGGCTGAGTCTCTCACAGCTCACACATAAACACTTGAGCCACAGTTTGACATTTGTTAATACAGTCTCTCTTGGCTGCAACTGGAATCTTGATTTGTAGTGACTTTCCTCAGTTTTTCTCTTTCTCTGTTTCTATAACATTTATACTGTGACACTGCAACCTATCTATCTATCTATCTATCTATCTATCTATCTATCTATCTATCTATCTATCTATCTATCTATCTATCTATCTATCTATCTATCTATCTATCTATCTATCTATCTATCTATCTATCTATCTGTCTGTCTGTCTGTCTGTCTGTCTGTCTGTCTGTCTGTCTGTTTGTCTGTCTGTGTGTCTGTCTGTCTGTCTGTCTGTCTGTCTATCTATCTATCTATCTATCTATCTATCTATCTATCTATCTATCTATCTATCTATCTATCTATCTATCTATCTATCTCTCTTTCTGTCTGTCTGTCTGTCTGTCTGTCTGTCTGTCTGTCTGTCTGTCTGTCTGTCTGTCTGTCTGTCTGTCTATCTATCTATCTATCTATCTATCTATCTATCTATCTATCTATCTATCTATCTATCTATCTATCTGTCTGTCTGTCTGTCTGTCTGTCTGTCTGTCTGTCTGTCTGTCTGTCTGTCTGTCTGTCTGTCTGTCTGTCTGTCTGTCTGTCTGTCTGTCTGTCTGTCTATCTATCTATCTATCTATCTATCTATCTATCTATCTATCTATCTATCTATCTGTCTGTCTGTCTGTCTGTCTGTCTGTCTGTCTGTCTGTCTGTCTGTCTGTCTGTCTGTCTGTCTGTCTGTCTGTCTGTCTGTCTGTCTGTCTGTCTGTCTATCTATCTATCTATCTATCTATCTATCTATCTATCTATCTATCTATCTATCTGTCTGTCTGTCTGTCTGTCTGTCTGTCTGTCTGTCTGTCTGTCTGTCTGTCTGTCTGTCTGTCTGTCTGTCTGTCTGTCTGTCTGTCTATCTATCTATCTATCTATCTATCTATCTATCTATCTATCTATCTATCTATCTATCTATCTATCTATCTATCTGTCTGTCTGTCTGTCTGTCTGTCTGTCTGTCTGTCTGTCTGTCTGTCTGTCTGTCTGTCTGTCTGTCTGTCTGTCTGTCTGTCTGTCTGTCTGTCTGTCTATCTATCTATCTATCTATCTATCTATCTATCTATCTATCTATCTATCTATCTATCTATCTATCTATCTATCTATCTATCTCTAGGTTATTTCTTAAGTATTAACCAGTAATATGAAACATTTTATATCTAAAAAACATCAGGAAACACTGATTACAGTAACAGACCTTTCAATCTTCAATCAAAATTCGGGTGGTTCCGGCTCGTTCCGTCAGGCTGCTTCATCAGCAGCTCGTTCATATTCATTATTTGAATTTGCTGGACTCTGATTGGCTAACAAACTAGCCTATGAGAGCAAGGTATACTGTTTCCTGCCCTGCTGCGCATGGCAACATCAGACGTCGTGTCTTCCTGTTTGCTACATCTTATGCTAACAGCTTTTAGCCAGCAGCATGCTAGGCGTGGTTTCAACTGCGGGAGCTGATGAATATACTAACGAACAAAGGAGTTGTGATGAAACAGATACAGGCCTTTCAGACTCGGGAGAACTCGGGTTTTATCGCCACCTGCGTAGTTTGAGAGATAAAAACTGAAAGAGAAGTTGTTGACCTGTTTTCACACCCACTATGAAGGTAAGAACACCTGTGGAGCTAAAATATTCAACAGAAACCTCAGAAAAACTGTTTTTAATGGAAGGGCCTCTTTAAATTAACAATGTATTTGTTTCCCATCATTGGTTTTAATTGTATGTTTCATTCCCATGAGGTTGCCGTCCAGTTTTTCTTTACTCTCACTTTTCATTTTCTTTGGAAGTTTGTGCAACAGACTTCCAGGCAGATAGTCTCTTGCTATTTCCATATAAATTGTGTGGATTATTTATTTATTTTTGCATGATGTGTCAACGCCCCGAGAATAAAACTGACCACTTCTGGTGGTAATTTCCTGTGCTCCTTAT
Source organism: Pachypanchax playfairii (assembly GCA_006937955.1). Taxonomy (NCBI): domain Eukaryota; kingdom Metazoa; phylum Chordata; class Actinopteri; order Cyprinodontiformes; family Aplocheilidae; genus Pachypanchax; species Pachypanchax playfairii. Next base: position 2,693,196 of record SSNP01000025.1, on the reverse strand, counting down.
TTGACTTGTGAAAGTCGTACACATTGTTCAACCATGACTGTACAGATTTCACTACAACTTCAGCTGCAACAAGTTGTTTCATTTGATTGTTAAAGGGACATTTCTGCTGGTGAAATCTATCAATTTGAGATTTTTTTGTGATTCCATCCACTTTGTGCTCTGCACCATCATCCCAGCATGGTGTTATCATCCTCAAGCTCAATAGCTGGTGCAGTGTTACAGGTCTGAAAGCCTCACCTTCATTTCTCCAAACCTACCTCTTGTAGATAGCTCAGTCTTTGTAACAGTTTTCTCCAGAAAGTTTTTAACTTATACATGTGGACAGCATGAAAATTCAATTGACTTTGAAGGAGCGGCTTCTTCACCCTCTAACAAACCAGAAACAACTCATGGCTGCGTAGTTCTAACTAATGCAATATGTAAGATAACACTCCACCAAATGTACTGAATAGCATCTGGGGAAAACAAGGTGTTCAGTCCCTCCAATAGGTGCCAGATATCGGTGTCATTGATCTATCCGTGATAAAGGTGCTCTGATTTATGAAAAACAGATATTAACAGAACATATTTAAACAAGTATGAGTACACTTAAGAGGCGCGGAAGGAGACCAATACAGTGTTGCAGTCTGACAGCTCACAGTGATGTAACATGTCAGTACAGCCAAAAGCTGGATTTAAGGAGACGGAATGAAAAGGCAAATCATTACGTTGATGCTAAGCTTAATTCAGTGTTTATTCCCTGCTGTGTAGCTATCAGACAAGAACAGTGAATGAATAATGTGACAAAATAATTACAGAAAGAAGCATGTTTCCACCATTTCAAAAAAGAAAATAAACATTTTCAGGTGTAATAATGTCGTTTGTTCAAATTATGAGAGAAGTAAATAAATAGACAATAATTAATCAGGATTAAAGTATGCATTATGTAAATAACAGCTATAGTCTGGCACCAGTTCAGGACATTGTGGGCAGAAGTAATTCTTTTAAGACACATAGATTAAATTAAAGAATTTCCATTCTGAAGGAATGTAACAGGTAGATCAGATATTTTTATTATTTTTTTTTCAGTAACCATGTTAGATTATTTTTTTAATGACTAAACACATACTATATTTGGTGGGCAAATGTGTATTTTTTAATAACTATCTCCATTCACATGTCATTTTACCATCATATAGCTGATCAGATGTATAAAACACCTTACAGGTAAATTTGGGAAATTTTTTTTTTTTTTTTTTTGTGTTTTCTTAAGTTCAGTTCAATTCTATTCAGTTTTGGTTTCTCAATCCCAAAAGCGACATAGTAGATTGGAAATTATTCTCACTTCTTCCCTTTTCCTGCAGACACGTTAAACAGTTAATTCAAACCGTGAATTTGCTGGAAGAGGGAAACACATAAAACATGCAGGATAGTGACCCACAAGAACCAGGATTAGACTCTGTTTCAATAAAGGGTGCAATTCATTGACTGAATGTAATTTTATTTAATCACATTAAGATGACAACATAAACTGATTAGGTTTACCACAATGACCAATCACTTGTATAATTATTTGACATAAATATCCTCATGTTTATACAGTTTCCTCAGCCAGGTAGACTAAAACCTGAACATGCAAAAGAAGAAAACAAAGATCTGACACAATGTCATTGAAAACCTGGAACTAAATGGACACAGTGCAGATGTGCAACCAACAGAACCTAATCAGAAAATAACCATAACAAGAATATGAAAGCACGAAACTTTAAATTATAACGGCAAAATGTGGCAGATAACAGATGCTACAGTAGATTCTGTTCACTGCACATGAAAAAGGGGAAATGACAGGAAAACAGAATAATCTAAATACAGTAGCAACATGTTGAGAACTACAAACACTGCAGTATTCCTCCTGCACACTTTGTTCCTTTCCTGTTCCCAGTAAGTCTGTAGTCTAGAGTCCATCTGGAGGAGGGTTTCTGATGGGTTTGTCTTCAAAAGGGCCTTATACATTCAATTATTGTTAAAGAAAATACAATCATTTTTATGCTATTTATTTGATTTGTTTAAATTGAGGTTATCAGAAAAATATGGACTAGTGAAACAGGAAGCTGAGATACGTTATATAAGAAGAAATGATTTCAACACAGATAAGACTCAGTTTAAATGGCTAATTGGAAAAGTCTTATCACAGCTGTCCACCTGTCTGAAGCCAGTAAACTAAAGCTTCCAGTCATCCCTGCAGTGACAGTGAGAGGCATCATTTTGTTTACTTTGTCTCTAACTCTGCATCATTTATTTTATCAGGATCATCATCACACTGACTGTCTTCTGGTGAGACTCTTTAAATCCGTCTCCTAAATGTTTCTTTGTTGTAGAGATTTCCTTTTCATCACTGCAGCAGAATCATCACCACATAGATACACAAATCCATTTATTATTGGTTATCTCAGCTGCCTATTACCGTAGTGATGAAAGCAAACCACGTCATTACTACTGCAGATACCAGTAAACACTCTGATTCTGTAGTTCAGGAAACACTTTCGATTAAATGATAAAGTAACACGTTACGTCAACTCCTTTAAATATGATGTCACATCGTTTCTGACTCGTCTCATAAACGAAGTCAATTATTTCCTCTTGTAGTGTCTTTATGTTTTATTCAACTAAAAGTGAAAAAAGTCTTTAGTTTTTTAAACATTTAGAAATGTTATTTTCATAGTTTGTAATAAAACTTTTGTTTCTTGTAGGATTTTTTCTGCTCTCATGTCGTACTGCTCCAAAGTCCAGACACCTGAGTCCTTCATTAGATTGTAGCATTTAAGCCTGTCTCAGTATTCATGACTGACTCTTGGCGTCAGATTGTCCTGTACTGTTGATTATGTTTATCAGTGTGCAGATACAGATTTCTCAAAGGATGTATTTTAATTACAAATCTAAAACTGGACCTCAGCTTGACTCTGTTTTCATTGTCAACTTAAAAACACACAAAAATGTGACTGACAGGACTTCAGAGGAAGTCTAGAGTGTCAAAGTGATTCATGGAAACGATTCAATAACTTGACTATAAAGACAACTCTGGTTGCATCAAACAGCATCATAAAAGAAAATACAAGAAATAATAGAATAAAATACATCCTTTTTATTTATTTATTTTTCTTTTACAATCTACCTGAGTCAAAGCCAAGAAGAAGAAGCACTAACTCAGTACCTGTACAGCCTATTTGGTGATTCATTGAAACATGAATGATTCCATTGATGTAAAAAACTATAAAAACATAATTACTTTCATATTTAATTTAAATGTTGAAACATTCCAGACAAACATTCTGTTTTACTGACGAGCTCTCGGTGGTCTGTGACTGTTGTATCATGAAAAAAGACGAGATCGTAAATCAGTCTTAAAAATAAGAGAAAACCAGTCAAGAGATCCTAAAACCAACATTAAACATCAACTGACTGTGTTTTTTATTTGCTGAATATAAAAACTTAATTTCTGGTTGTTTTTTTTTGTTTGTTTTTAGATCAAACAGCTAAAAGAACTAAACTATATTTCACACAAGTGACCTGCAGTGTTTTTATTTCCTGTAACATCTGTATATGTTTGTCTGTATCAGACTGTGCTGATTGGATTTGTTTGCAGCTGTATTTAGATTCCTGTTGTGTTGCAAACAATAGTCAACAAAAACAAACATAAACAGAATCTAACTTCAGTGTTGAGATGTAAGATTTGTTGCAACGCAGATATAAAGAAAAGTGCATGAACTTGGGAATTTAGTCATGAACAGGCAGAACTGTGAAATTAAAAAATAAAAAAGACTCACAGTATTTTATGAATGCTGGAGAAGATACAGAAAACCAAGCCGACCATCCATAGTTGGAGTGCACACCAGGTAGTGTGATCCTTGTGTCTTTTATCTGTGGAGTCATAAATCAATTTCAAGCCACGATTTTCTCCTGACATCGTCTACCATCAGTAAGCAATCAGTTTCCACATGACAAGCATGCAGAGAGGTGAGGCTGAGCAGGAAGTACCAGCTGTTTGTCTGGGAGGGAGAGTTCACCTTAATGCTGTTTCAATTACCATATATTAAATATCTTTAGCCTGAATGTGTTTTTGATCTTTATAAGATCAAGTTACGTATATTTGCAATTATGTGGAAAAACAAAATCTGAAGTTATTTAATGAGTTTAAATATTTGCATCATTTGTATGATTATAATTAGGAAATAATTTACCTTTTAGATGAGATTGAACTAGCTTGGAACTTAATCATTTTATTTGTAAAAGTAAAGTTAAGACCCAAGATAATACTTGGTTTAAATATATCCAGCAGATTTACAGCATGATTGATATGCTGCCTTTGTCAGAGCACATAAATCGAAATTAGAGACAGATTTAATTAAATGTAGACAACTAAGTAAAGTTTTCTCACTCGCTTGAAAAGCTTAAACTGATTTTAACTTTTCTGGGACTTTAAAAACCTAAAGTAAAACTTGGAAACTCATCAGATCATTGTCATTGTCAAAACTGCAGTTTTTTAATAATTTTTAAAATATTTACCTTACTTACGTACTTACTCCTTTATTTGACGGTATGTTTAAGTGAACTGTGTTGTGGCTCACAAACGTTGTTTAGTAAATTAAATGAAAATAGTTCATTTATCAGTGACAAGGGTTTGATGCTGCCTCAAAAGTTGTAACTTACCGCCACCTAGTGGTTAAAACTGGACAGTGATGAACTGAGCGACAGAAACTGAACTACAACAAGAAAAAAAGAATATCAGGCTTTGAACAATATATGTTCAGATCGTTTTAGTTAATTTTCTTTTCAAATGATTTAAAAGTGCATTATGCACACTGATAATGATAATGTAGCTTATGTTTTATTGCATTTAAGAAGCTCATTGTTTTTTTTATTATTCTTATTTCTGTGCACTTTTTGTTGTGCTGCATTTTGTTTTGATCCTTGCTGATTAACAGTTACATAAATAAATTAGTACTTCTAATTAGACGTTTTATTATCTTCTGTTGTCCCAAACCCTGTCCTTAACCTTGACCATTAATACATGCCTTGCTTTGATCCCAATTCAAAAATAATAGTTTACTGTTTTATGACCCCAACTGGATTATCAACCTCAACAAAATAGGTGCTTATGTCAAAAATGTCCTAAATAAGTAAGAAACCAGGAACACACACAGACACATAGAAACGTGACACACATAAGGATTTATAAATAAACATTATATAAAATATAAGAAGCTATATAAATAAATCAAAGGAATTATATTTTAATTGCTTTGTTCAAACTTTTTAATTGTAAAACACTTCACATTGTTGCATCATTGAGTAAAAAATGTCAGATTTAAAGTTCACTGCTTCCATAAAAAAACAGAATTACAGAATTAAAACAACAAATGGAGATTTTAAACAAAATACAATTCCTTTAAATGATCAGGAGCTGATAGAAAAGCACATGTATGATGATCAACATGTTCAAAATGAATCAACTTTTAACATCATGCTCATCAACATGAGCAGAGAACAAAACAACAACATCAAGGTTAATATGGCAGGTTCACTATCACAAATGAAATGACTAGAAGAGCAGATTCTTCAGAAAAAAAGGCAAATAAAACATCTTTTTCACAATTACACAGAAATCCATTAAGTGCAAAAGTATCATAAATAATACATTTGCATAAATAAGGTGAATAATTAAAAAATATTTTACAGCACAGGAATAATTTTAAGAAGCTGCTTTGGCACAAATAGAGGCTTACAGTACTGTGATAATTAGGTCCAAATTTAGAACCAACCAAACAAACAAACAAACAAAAGAAAGCTTTGAATTCATGTATGACACGCCAAGATGTTTGTCTACAGCCACAAATAAACATCCTCTCGATAGGAACACACAAAGTTCACACATCTGTTGCATGGAAGAGAGAACACTTTGTTTCATGATATTTTCTCAAGATAATGAATTATCGTAGGAATTTATTTGGACTTTTTTCAAAATTATTTTAAAATAACAAATACACAAAAGGCATATTGTCATGCTGGCAACTTATTTGGGCTGGAAATGTCCAACACTGAACAACACCACAGTACAGTTATCATTCATATAGAATGTGAAATAAGAATCACTTGCTTTTGCACCAAAATTCTATTATTTCTGAAGAAAACTGACTAGAACTCAGGATCTCAGGAAAAAAACATCCAAAATGAAACATTTCTCAGCTTCCACACTCACGCTAGTGAAATTAGGATTAAATAACAAACGTAAAAATTTGTCAAATTGGTTCTGAACATTTTTTTATTTTCATTCTACCCACAGAAAAATGAAGAAAACACATAATTTTAAGGTTTTGACAGTTATGCTTCTCTCGAAGCCTCAGTCATACTGACAATTTTATCAGCTTTGATAAAGTTTTAGTTTATGTTTGTCATTTTAAGTGGATTTTAATCCACCTTCATCCAAACTGTTCACTTATTTCTGATGTGTGTGTGTGTTTCAGCACACACACACATCACACATAGGCACATCATTAACTGCTACATGTTCTGTTGTTCTGATTGGTTAAAAATCATTCTGTCACTGTGAGTTTTGGTGATAATCCACTGATAACTGCTAAACTTGATCCAGATATTTCTGACAAATTCCTGACACATTTTTTTTCACACTTTCCAAATATAATATTTTTACAGGCAGATAAGAGATTTTTTTTAGGAAAATGCTCTTTATTTGTCATAAAATAATTTATAAATTGATCCATTTCATGTATATATATTATAAACACATTAACATGTTTTCTGCTTCCTTCTACTTCTACATGTGGCTTTATTGGTTTCAAAAACGTCTCAAGTTAAATATATTTAGTATTTGTGCTGCTTTAATGTGGCATCAGTTGGTGTGCACATCAACATGTATGTGACATAATGACACATGGCTGAGAACATTTACAGATTCTTACAGTTTTGGACATTATAGTTTGTAGATTTTGTAATAAAATTTGATGGGAGGACTTCAGAATCCCTACAGGACAAAAACAACTCTCATACCAAATCAGTTATTCAGATTTCAATTTGTAAATTTAGACATTAAATTTAAAATATGAGTGATGAATGAATATATATCTAGTTACTACGTTTTCTTCCACTTCTCAAAAGTTGGGACTCAGAACAATCGAGTCTAGGAGTCAAACTCAGACATCCTCTTCCCAAGTGATGGACTCAAACTCAAGATTTTTTCCCCCCAGTGATTTTTGGTTCTTCCTAGCAGTCTCCCTGTCAGACATGCCTGGAAAACTTTCAACAGGTGTGTTAATTGATACAGAGATGCAGCTCTAGGTGAGGAGCTCCTTTTCTCTAAGGCTGGTGTCTTCATAGAAGAACCTCACATTCACCACCTAGATACTACAGGCAGAGACTCACATCCAGCCTGCAAGAGAACATTCCACCTTCTACTGGATCAGAACAATGACCTCAGACCTCAGAGAAGACATAAGGTTCTAAATCTTGGTTGTTGAATGTTGTTTGAAAACCTGTCAAAACCAGTGAGGGTCATCTGAAGAACATCTGAAGGATGTTGTAGCTTTTTCATATTTTCTGCTTCAAAATAGATATAAAATGATGAATATTTGGCTACATTATTATTATTACTGGCCTCATCAATCCTCGGAGTGTTAAACCATGGCTTTCTCTGCAGGGAAACATCAGAGCTCTATAATGTCATCCAGAAACAGGAAGCGACAGAAAGGATAAGACACGTTCTTTTTTTCTGATCTTAAAGGCTTCTTACATTTGACTCGTGTCATGATTCCTACTGGATTCTAAAGGATGACAAATTGACAAAAAGAAATAAACGTCATCTCACACATTCTACAAAGTCACAGGACTTTTAAATATTTTTGACAAAATTAGTAATAAATGTGTGTCTCGCACATATTAAAAACACATGCGATCAAAGCAAGATTTTTATCTAAGAGAGCAGCATTTTATAGGTGCTACAGACGGCTGTCTGTGTGTGCGTGAATCAAGGCATTCTGGGGCACTTAGTCAGACACAAACATATCGACTCTGTGTTCATGAGGTCTGTGATGTCATAACCTGGCGTGTAAATTTACAATGACACCATCTTCAGGCAGGTCTTTGATGGGCAGGTCACTCATGTGTTCAATCCCATGGTTGGTGCTCTCACAGCTGCTCTGAGGGGATTCAGGAGGAGGCTGGTACAGGACGCTGGCGACCAGGAAAAAAATTGTCCCCAAAACCTGAAATATAGGAGATTGAAGAACGCTGTGAGATGAAACTGCAGGTAACTGGATGCACTAATAACCTTGGCAGACACATTAATGAGGGAGTTTCCTTATATAAAGAAAAAAATCAAAAGGGTTGTAATAATTCTACTACTGAAGTAATTATAGTTGGATCCAGGGGCGGAGCCAGAGGGGCAGGGGCCCCTGCTAAAATAAGACTAGTGTTTAATGTGTTAAAACTGTAAAATGTAGCAGTTTCAACAATTCTTTCAACTATACTGATGATGTGTTTATTTATAGGACATTGAGTTGATCCTCTTTTGTTAAAATTGTGGCCCTTAACTAGTAAAATCTCAGATCCGCCACTGAAAAACTAAATGTAATCAATTTGATTGTCTTTAATGGCACATTTTTTTATCTCACATGACTTCACAGTAAATGATTTGTTAGCTTATTGGTCAGCATTACCTTAAAGATAATTCCAGCTACGAGTGTGTACTGACTCATGGCTTTGTTGTGATAGATGTAGCAGGAGCCCTGCTCGCCACATTGATCCTGCCACAGTAAGCAGGAGATGTCAATCACTGAACCAAACGCTATGGGTCCTGGAATACTGCCTGGATACAGAACAGCAGTACAGAGAAGAGAATGAAGGTTTTTTTCGGTTGTGACTCTGAGATTTAAATCAAACCTAAAGTTTAAATGGTACCTACCAAGTGTGCGCACCACAATCCACTGGATACCAAGTCCAAAAGATCTCTGGCTGTCTGGTACACACCTGCACAGGAAAGATGTGGAGTCAGAATAAATCCCAAATTTTCTTCCTTAGCTGTTTATTTGTAAAATTCAGCTGTATAGATAATCATCATCCAGGCAGTGACTGAACTCTGACTCAGAACAGGAACTCATGATGACCGTGTAAAGGATTTTAATAGTGAACTTCTGTTTTAATCTGGGATTATAAGATGTAAATCTGTACAATATGACGTGATACACTATGATACACACTCTGTGTGGTTTAGTTTCATTGTACTTGTACTGACTGTAGGTCATTACTGTACCTGAGTGTGGCAGTGAGCGCTGGGATACTACAGAGGAATGTGAAGAAGATGATGATGAAGAGCAGGGAGAGGAAAGTTGGCATGTGGTTACAGGAGCTGCTGCACTTTCCTGACAGAGCAAAGCCCTCCTCACCCCAGGTTACATTACCCATCACACAGCTGCACCCAGAAAACACCTAAAATGTGGACAAGCACAGATAAAATATAACAGAATAGATTAGATTTCTGATAAATTCACTAAAAAACATGACTAAAATATCAGTAAGACGAGGATAGAAACTCAAAAATATATTTATGAACTCAGGCTGAGATTATTTATTGTTGGAAATAATCAGAATTTGTGCTGTACTTGTTTGCCTGTGGAGAGCTCGGTGTGGTTGATGGAGGTGCAGCCAGCATGGCAAGGGGAGTAATACATCACACCGTCTGCGCCGCACACGGGGTTGTAAAGTTCTCTGACACAGTTACAAGCTGCATTACAACCAACTGTCAGGTTCTCATTCAGGAGAGAGCTGCAGACAGAAAATAGCAGAACAATGAGACAATGAAAAACAGAAGAAGAGACAGACTCATGAAGAAAGAAGAAGTCTATTCACACTCCTACAGTTTCAATAAGGCTGATATGTTTTTTATTTTGCTTCTAAAGGGCACGTGGTCTTTGTTTTAAAGCCAGTAAACTCTGATTTCTTGCTGATTGCAGGCCGTTTATTCTTGATCTTGGCACAAGAACACAAGAACAGGTTTATGCTGCTTTATTGCTTCTGACCTTGTTTGGTTTTTTTTTCCCTGGAGACGCAGTAAAATGTGATTTCTTATCAGTTTGCTGTTTGTCTCTGAGATTTCTTCATGCATCAAAATAAACTCTGTGTATGAAATGTGTTTTAGTTCTTACAGTGCCCTGACAGTGGCTATTTGCATCTGATGTTTATACTGTAGATTAAAATCAAGATGTTTAGGTGTTTTAAAAAGATGGACCTAAAACAACTTTAAAAAATGATCAAGGAAGAACTTTATAAAGTCAAACTGGCTCATGAAAATACAAACCTCAGATTTAAGTGTCACTTTTGCATTTCATTCAACATCAGAGGAGATTAGAAAGTTCTTATTTAAAATAAGACCTTCCTTCAATATTTAAGATTACTGTCAGTGTCAATGTTCTTTTTCTGAATTTTAATCATTTTTTAACAGACATTAGCTCTATTTATAATCCTTTTTAGGGAAGATCAACCATGATGCAACTATAACACATTAGAATATTATTACTGTGCACATATAACAAATTTAAGAAACACATTTGTTTGTTAATAAAGTATAATTTGTAACTTTCTTCTCAACGGATTCAGAGACAATCCTCATGGCATTTGGTTTAAATTATGTGTCGACACAAAATTTGTGCTTTTGCCTTAAAAATGACCCAAAATTACTGAGACACTCAAACCCCTGCTGTGATTTAAAATATTGGGGTTGAGCAAATCGGTGGAAGCAAGTGGTCATGATGTGTTTAACAGTAACTGGAATTAATTAAAGAGTTGATAAAAATTCACTATCTACCTGTTTTCAAGATGAAGTTTGCTGGGTTTGTCATACAGGTGCTTGTACGGGTCCAGATGTTGTTTCCCTTTCAGACCAGGTTGATATGGTGATGTGACACCAGCTATCGGTACATTGGGGCAGTTGATGAGGAAGATGAAGGTGGCCGACAGACTGACCATGGCACACATCATGCAGAAACGGATTATTCCTCGACAGCGCAAGTTCAACCTCTTCACGATGTAGCCACCCAAGAAGGTTCCTCCACCTCCTGCTGGTACCACCATGTATCCTTTAAAGAGTCACAATATAAAAACAAAAACTGTGTTGAAACAGTCACTTCAGACTGTCACTTCAAATGTAAATTGGTCCACAGCAAAAGTTCAATGTTTGTGAATTTTTTTAAAGCACATACTTCTGGGCAGATGAACTCAGAGCACCAAAACATGAGTCATGACCAAATTACATGTTCTCTTAGCTCCCAATCCTCTTAACCCACCAATTAATTGCAAATTTAGTGGCAACTATTGTGTTTAAAATGGAATAAAGTACTTAAAATATTAGTTACAAAGCTGCTCATTTATGCAGACAGATATGAAACATCTGGGTGAAAGTCTGAAAACAAAATGTAGGATAGGTAGGTTGTTTTATTTCCAATAAATTACTTTTAAAATAAGTAATCTAAAATACATCATCTTTAAAATACATCCTGGTACTATTTATAAATTCCCTTTAGCTGTATTTACAATGTCACTTAAATTTACATGCTCTGAATTCAGTAAAGAGACCTGTGTCTTCTAAAATAACACCACTTCTCCCTTTAGAAATGATAAATGATAATGAAAGAAATGATAAAATATAGCAGCAAAACTGTGAATTTAAAGTTAATTGTTCTTTTATATACACCATCTTTGCAGTGAAGTCGGCATGATTTTTTGTTTATCTCTGCATCAGTTTCTTACCGAACCACATGGCAGCTTCAGATGCACTGAGACTGAACTGTGACTCTAAGAACTTTGGCCCAAAGGTGGACATGCCTCCGATGAGCGTAGCCTCTGTGGCTCCAGCCAGGCAAAGAAAAAGGAAGGTTGGGTTCTTTAAGAGAAGCAGCACAGATCTGGAACAAATAAACAAACAAAGGAAAGGTCACAGCAAACCGATGTGTTCACAGAATGCAAATAAGCCTGAGCTATTTTTTTTTGTTTGTTTTTAATTAAAGCAGCCTGCAGTATGGAGAGGTTCTTACAGATAAACACTGCACCAGATCCAAACATATAGCATTATGTTACGTAATGGGCTGGGTAATCCTGTGAAATCCCTGCAGGGACTAAGCAAAGTGATGACATTACTGTGAGATTATAGTAAACACTGTTGTAACCCAGAGAGCTGAAGCTGTTCTGTATTCACGACTGGTCTAATAAGGTTCCGACCAGAATCTCCAAACACGCTTTCATCACATCACTTATTACTTTAAACAGTCTCTGGCTACTTCTTATTTAAAACTAGAGTCATGTTTACATTTATTGTGTGTTTCATGGCTCTGTTGTTTGATCTTTCATCTTTGGTTTTGCACATGAAATATTGAGAAGTTAACTCAATAACAAATCTTCTGTATCCAAACCAAAACGCTCCACCAGCAGAGGTAAGATTCATACCTTGGCATGTCTTTGACTGTCTTTCCAAAATGAGGGTCCGAGGCTGTAACGTGGCTTCCATCCTTCAGCTGGTGGGTTTCAGACACTCGCATGGCAACATGCTCCTGTGAACCTGCAAGAAGCCAGAAAAGACAAATCCAACGCTGTCTTGAATGCTTCTCTATGCTGTTCAAACTCGTATATCTTTGTGGGAAAATTCTTTAAATGTTTAGAGTGTGTGATACCTGGCAGCTCTCGAGGATAACCCAGGATGGGAAATGCAACAAGCAGTGCAGCTGCTCCTCCTGCCAGGAAGCCAATCCACCAAGCTCCAACCCAGTGAGGGTTATCTGGAGTCATCTCTGTCCTTTTCCACACATAAAACAATCATTCAGCTTATAAACAACAACCTTTGATGTGAAGCCATTTCATTTCACATTCCTTCAGTTTCCTTCAGGACATAAAAGTGAAGTAACAATTAGTTCAGCTTTAAAGTCTCCATTTTTTTCTGTAACTGATGCACACTTATATTATACTTTAGCCAGTTTAATTCATAGTATGCAGTATGCTGTTTGTAGTTCAATCTGTCAGTCAGACTTACGTCAGGTGGATATCTGTGTATATGTTGAGGAAATAACCTCCCAGCAGGTAACCGGCTGCAGGACCCACAATAGCTGCTGTGTAGAAGATCCCTGTAAAATAAGAGACCACAGAAACAGAACCAGGGTGTGTCAGTACAACGACTTCCTGTTTCCTACCTTCTGTCCTACAGGTTAAAAGGCCCTATTGTGTTTCATGAATGCTGAATCTAGAAAGTTTCATAAAAGAAAACAGACTTGTTGTGTTTGTGTGTTTAGTGGGACTTCTTGGATTACATTACAGTCTGAATGAAAGAAGAAAGTAATGTGAGCTTCAGAGGTTTCAACTTATTGAGTAGCACTTGATAACAACATAATAATGATGGTACTTTCTGTGCTGGTTTGTAGCAGTTGAACATCGTAAGACATTTTTTTTATCGTCTTTTGGGTAGTTTTTACTATTTAGCGTGACACACAAAGTTTTATCTGATCTTGAAAAGAAATATTATTTTTAAGGCTGACAGATTGTGGTGAAGCGGGCAGAGCAAATAAATTAAGCTGTGCTGTGAGAGACAAGAGGTTAGTGTTGCAAAAAAAAAAATATCAGAAACTATTATGATGTCACTCAAACATAATGTTCATTCATATTTATATGATCTCTAGGCCTCCAGTAGCTAAATAAGTAAATACAATTACTGCTGAATGATGCAGGTGGCATTGTTGTGTCCCAGTTCTGCTGGTGGCAAGTGCTTTTTAATTAGTATCTGGACTTATAGAACATCTTATCATTTATTTTACAGAAGCACATTCAGTGCTGAGGAAATGATACAAGCAGAAACTAAAAACTGGAACATTTTTTTCTATGTGAGTCTTTAAAGTTCTGGCCTACTGCCGTCTGACTGTGTGACCTGAACCAACTGATAAGGTCACTGCAGAGGATAATTAGCAAGGAAAATATGGACCTTTCACCACATCTCCAAACGAGTACAGTGAAGAAAGTAAATTGTGGGCTGAAAATCCTGAAGGACACTAAAAAGGTTTGAACTATTTATTTATACTGACTACAGTGGCTATTTAATTGTTTTAAAAACAAAAGTAGCAAAAAAGAACGAATGACAACTTTTTAACATGATTTTGCCTCAATATTTAATCACCTAAATAGTTAAACGTATCAGATAAATAATGAAAGATCTAATGAAAATAATTCAGTTTAAAGTATTATATTCATAAATTGCCCAATGTTGTCAAATATGATGTGAAAACATCTAATATTTTATACTCACCTATATAAACAGGTCCATAGCTGGAGCTGACGTTCTCATCCAGGTATGTGACCCCTAACGTGTAGAGTGGAGTGGCCCCCATACCGTGCAGGAACTGACCCAGCATGAACACAAAGCGGTAACTGGAAAGTCCCCCCTTTTTGTCCTGGCACAGGTCGGTATGGTTAACAGAACACATCCCTGTTTGCTCTGACAGACTGACGAGGTAAGGGGGTGAAATGAAATGAGGCAAGGCAAACACCAGAGAACCCAGTGCCATGATGAGTACCCCCCATCCCAGCCAGCGGGGTTTGTGTCCCGTTCCACCAAAGTAACTGACAAAAGCCAGGCAGACGCAGGCGGCGATGTCGTAGGAGCTGGCGATTAGGCCTGCCTGATAGCTGCGCAGGTCAAAGCGGCGCTCGATGGAGGTGACCACTGTGTTGATGAAGCCATTGATTATCATCCCCTGCAGAAAAGAGGCCACACAAAGGAATAAGAGCACCCAGCGTGGGGTGTTGAAAACCTGGATGAATTTGGGTGTCAAAGCCCCCCAGCCACACAGCTGATCTGAATCAGAGGAGATCAAAGTTATCCCCAACGGATCGTCTGCAACAGACTGAATGTTCCCTTCATATATCTGTCCAGGAAGCATCGTAGCTCCGGTGTAAATATGAGACCTGGCAAGGCCATCAGCTCCTGGCCTGCCAGGGCTTCTGGGACCAGAGCCTGTTGGGCTACCTGTTAGGGAGTCTACCGGGCTGGGGGTGTCCAAGGAGGCACTCCCATTTTGAGGACAGTCCTGCAAGTCCAGGAGCTCCTGTTTGGAGCTGAAAGAGGCATTGGCATTTAGCAACACTGGCATCACCCCTTTGAGGGGTATTCTGGGATGATCTATGAGCTGAAAGCAAAATGTGTTTAAGGTTTTATGACCAACAACAGACAAAGCATGAAATCTGACACAGTAGAAGGTCTGGGTGTGGTCGCTCTAGTCAAGCCTCAGTTGGTCTCATGTCTTTTTTCATCTTCTTCTGGCATGTGTTACACATCTCATGTGTCCACTGTGCTGAATGCTGGTGTTTTAAAGTGCTGATTGTTTGTTAGTGCTCTTCAAGTCTTGTTCATCTGTGCAAGGTGGTAAAAGATGAAGAAGTAGCTTCTTAACTGTGCTGAGTAATAACATCCTGCGAAGAGAAGGAAGAAGACAAATCAATTATAAACTCCAACTTACTCATTAAGCCAATTATGCTTGTAAATGGTAAATAAATGATGTGTGTATATCTAAATAGATGACTGAATAACTCAGCTAGATTATATATTAACAGTCTGATACTGATACTGCTTTTCCCAAAATGTTGGTTTATTTTTTAGCCTGTGTTAAACAATACTGAGAACAGAAGTTCAGTTTTTAACTTAAACTTAAAATATCTAACATTTTCTATCTCTCAAAACATTGTATTAAATACATGATGTATTGAATCCAGTGTGTTGACCTGGCACATGAGGTCAGAATCAGATTTAGGTCATGCTGATTTAGAAAACATGAAGCAAAAAAAGTCACTAAAACAGAATGTAATCAATCAAAAAGTCATTTTGTTTCAACTTTCTAAAAACACAAACTGAATATTGATTCTTTGGAAAACATTGTACTTTTGAATATTTAGTGTTAAGGCTAGTAAATATATAATTGTATGTTACAGAAATGTTTTGGTTTTGGTCATATGACACAATACGGCAGCAAATGTTCACCTTCGGTCAAAACGCCTCCTTTTTAATTTATAGGACAAAAACACAAGTTTTACATAATCGCTTGAATTCAAATGTAGAGACATTTTCAGGATCATCAGCATCTTGTTACAGCATCTCAATCAGCTGTTCCGTCTGGGTTAAAGAAACCGGAATGATACGTTTCATCCAAACAATTAATCACCAGCTCCAAAACATGACTCAGATGAGTGTGATGTTAAAAAGAAAAACAGAGTGATCTCAGCTGACTGCAGGTACATGACTGCACATAGTGAGCTGTACCACAAATAGAAAAAAGAATGTACTATTCTTAAGAGGAAAATCCCTAATTAAAGTAATAAATTATTGCCACTGACTTCCAAGAGCTGACTGACAATAAAATGTTTATCCGGTAAATAAGAAAAACAAATGTGTCATGCTGCTTTCACTAAATTTTAACAGCTTTAACTAGACTTTAAGATAAAGATTCAGTGTTAATATGACACTCACCTTTAACATTTTAACTCAGTCAAAAACAGAACGATTTAAACATCTACAAAGTTCAGAATTATTATCATGATTTGTTAACTTTCCTACCTTTAGTCCATAACTTGAAAACAAACAGGTCAGCTGATACTCAGTGAGTATCTCATAGAGATGGAGTAAAAGAAACCGAGTCAGAAAGTGTCCATGTGCAGCTAAGCCTGTACTCTCAAAGCCTCTTATAGTCTAACGCTGAGGTAGCACATCAGCAAATTCACTCCCACCTCCGGGAGGGAGGAACAGATGGAGGCGGAGCTCCCAGTCTACATAATCCACCTGAGAATAGCTGCTCACCTGGAGCTGCAGCTTAGGTTTTATCTCTGCTTTGTTAGCTTCAATGCAACTGCAACATGGTTGTAACTAATGTAATGAAAATAATCAGCAAACAGAACTGCATGTCATGTTCACCTCAGTACACAACACTATTGTTGTCTTTACTCACAAAATCAGGAAACTAATGAGCCGCCATCAGTAGATGATATGGCTCCGAGCTCTGAGAGACTGAAGTGTTCAGACCCTGTCCACAGAGACATGTTATCTTGTTTAGATTAACACAATAACAGGACGCTGTTTACAATGTTCCTGGGCTGATGACTGTAGCTACTATATTAGTTTGTGGAATTTTACAAAATAAAAACTTGGGTTGAAAATGCATCTGTCAAGTTTTTTAAGCCCCAAAATGGTTAAAAAGTAACAGTGGTAGACAAATATACTTCTCACCGAGTGATCACTGGCGGCAGTCAGGCACTATAATAACTAATAACTATGCATAATAATAAGCAAGTGTTTTTAAAAAGTGTTTAATCAGTGAAAACAGTCAGTGAGAACTACACCAGCCACACTACTAGTAGTATAAATAATAATATAGTTTAAACTTGACAATATAGAGTCTTAAGTTGCTCTGTAACAGTAAAGTGAAAGCTTTGTTGTATCTATACAGTGTCGTGTTTGCATCAGACTAGAACATGGTTATTTACACAAAAGACCAGCTGAGCAGGAACTTGGTCCTGATCAGGTGAGTGGTTTGAATTTAAAACAAAACTACATTTAAAGCTATACAAGTACACACCATTTTACATAACAAACAGAGATGAATTTTGTGGACGTGGACAGAATCAAAAGAAAAATATAGTCATAGTTCCACCTTTTGAAGCTGCTGCAGCAATAAAAGTCCAGAGATGTGGCTAGAACTTTGTTTCTATTTATTTATAATTTAAAACATGTTGATAAAATGAAGTACAGTGGGGCAAAAAAGTATTTAGTCAGCCACCAATTGTGTAAGTTCTCCCACTTAAAAAGATCAGAGAGGCTTGTAATTTTCATCATAGGTATACCTCAACTATGAGAGACAAAATGAGGAAAAAAAATCCAGAAAATCACATTGTCTGATTTTTAAAGAATTTATTTGCAAATTATGGTGGAAAATAAGTATTTGGTCAATAACAAAAGTTAATCTCAATACTTTGTTATATAGCCTTTGTTGGCAATGACAGAGGTCAAACGTTTTCTGTAAGTCTTCACAAGGTTTTCACACACTGTTGCTGGTATTTTGGCCCATTCCTCCATGCAGATCTCCTCTAGAGCAGTGATGTTTTGGGGCTGACGCTGGGCAACACGGACTTTCAACTCCCTCCAGAGATTTTCTATGGGGTTGAGATCTGGAGACTGGCTAGGCCACTCCAGGACCTTGAAATGCTTCTTACGAAGCCACTCCTTCGTTGCCCGGGCGGTGTGTTTGGGATCATTGTCATGCTGAAAGACCCAGCCACGTCTCATTTTCAATGCCCTTGCTGATGGAAGGAGGTTTTCACTCAAAATCTTACGATACATGGCCCCATTCATTCTTTCCTTTACACGGATCAGTCGTCCTGGTCCCCTTGCAGAAAAACAGCCCCAAAGCATGATGTTTCCACCCCCATGCTTTACAGTAGGTATGGTGTTCTTTGGATCCAACTCAGCATTCTTTCCCCTCCAAACACGACAAGTTGAGTTTCTACCAAAAAGTTCTATTTTGGTTTCATCTGACCATATGATGTTCTCCCAATCCTCTTCTGGATCATCCAAATGCTCTCTAGCAAACCGCAGACGGGCTTGGACGTGTCCTGGCTTCAGCAGGGGGACACGTCTGGCACTGCAGGATTTGAGTCCCTGGCGGCGTAGTGTGTTACTGATGGTAGCCTTTGTTACTTTGGTCCCAGCTCTCTGCAGGTCATTCACTAGGTCCCTCCGTGTGGTTCTGGGATTTTTGCTCACCGTTCTTGTGATCATTTTGACCCCATGGGGTGAGATCTTGCGTGGAGCCCCAGATCGAGGGAGATTATCAGTGGTCTTGTATGTCTTCCATTTTCTAATAATTGCTCCCACAGTTGATTTCTTCACACCAAGCTGCTTACCTATTGCAGATTCAGTCTTCCCAGCCTGGTGAAGGTCTACAATTTTGTTTCTGGTGTCCTTTGACAGCTCTTTGGTCTTGGCCATAGTGGAGTTTGGAGCGTGACTGTTTGAGGTTGTGGACATGTGTCTTTTATACTGATAACGAGTTCACACAGGTGCCATTAATACAGGTAACGAGTGGAGGACCGAGGAGCCTCTTAAAGAAGTTACAGGTCTGTGAAAGCCAGAAATCTTACTTGTTTGTAGGTGACCAAATACTTATTTTCCACCATAATTTGCAAATAAATTCTTTAAAAATCAGACAATGTGATTTTCTGGATTTTTTTTCCTCATTTTGTCTCTCATAGTTGAGGTATACCTATGATGAAAATTACAGGCCTCTCTGATCTTTTTAAGTGGGAGAACTTACACAATTGGTGGCTGACTAAATACTTTTTTGCCCCACTGTATTTGACTCTGACTGGAAGGTCTGACTGTTGAAGAACCACCGCAGCTCACTAAAAACACATCACTCACCACCATGAGGTCCTCACAAGCATGTGTGTTTACTGAACAGCAACAAAACAAAAAGGACAAGTTGCCTATACTTCCACTGTCTGATCAGCCAATCACCAATCATCAGCAGTAATAAGGTTCAAAAGGAAAGCCTGAGTCTTAAAATCCAATTAAATAAACAGGATGACGAGTTTAAAATGATGTAGGTGATGTGAGTGTGTGTGTGTGTGGGGGGGTGCATTCCTCAGACTGGGTGAGGAAGCATCAGAGGGGTGGGGAGTGGATTAATATCAGGTGATGGTGAGATGAGAGTGGGAGTGTCTTAAAGAGTGGAATCAGGTCACCCTCCTAACAACAATACCCTACAGTGAGGCCGGACCTTCCTGTCACACTATTTGTTGTTCTAAAGCCAGAAATGGAAAAGTTCTCACCCGACGTTTCTCTGTTCATTCATGCCCAATTCTCCATCTTGCTTTTCAATTCTCTTTTTAAACTGAGATCAGAGTGAGAAGCTGTAATATTAATAATCACCAGGCTCTGCTCGGCCCACCGGGTTCTTTATCTTCAGATGAAAGTTATTTGCTTTGGAATCAGGAGTTTTTCCTCTCTGGTACACAAAGGCTTTTTGAAGTAACAGTAGAAACTGTTCTCATGTTACTCTAATAATATAAGGTCCTGTCTACACTCCTCCAGAGATTTGAAAAGTTTCTATTTTTTTTCTCTATTCATGAAACTATTTCTGTTATAACAATAATTTTAAAAAAAACACACTGGGCCTTTATGTGGCAAGACTGTCAATATTAACAGCAAAAATATATATATAGAGAGAAAGAACTTCCTGAGCTAACACAAAATAATCTAAAACTCAAACTTTCTTTCAGAATAGTTGAGTTCCTTCAGTTATTCATTTCAGCATACAATTAAAGCTTAATGGCAACAGGATAAGTAGAAAGTGAGACAGACAGAAAAAATGGTAAAAACACTCACAGTAAAAGCAGGAACGTGAAAAATAATCTGCTACATCATTATTTGTGAAGAGCCCTGCATCTTAAATCCACTTAGAGACACCAGAAACAAGGTAACAGCTGAAATTCTCAATTTTAAAAGGAACCATGTTGGACGTTTAAGATCAAGCTGTCAGTCTGACTCAGATGTTAAAAGGAAAAACAACTTTGTCTGTATTAAAATAACCATCTGGAAGGAAAAGAACTAGTACACAACTGAGTAACCCTGTCTGAACACAGAGCTGATGAAATACCAGAAAACCAACACTTTTATCTCACATTCTTTTATTTCTAAACATACATTCTTAAATGAGGTAACAGTTGTATTGTGTGTTGGACCTCACTGACCCTGAGCTTTTTTCAAGGCTTCAGGTATTTGACTGTTGTTTTTGGACGACAGTCTCTGCTCTGCTTCTGTTCTGTAACATACAAAGCTGTTGTACAGATTACAGATTGGACTCGACCCAAAAGTTAATATTTTGCCTCAGAAATACTGTATGTCAAACATATTGATTAAAATAACAAAGAAAAGATAATGTTTTAGAAATTCCCCGTGCTTAGACAGTACATTTGATAATAACTTCATTATAATAACTTCATTTTCTCCCAAAATTTTAATTTTGAAAATTTTTGAATTTTACTTGTAATTTTCAAGGTTATTTTAGATTTAGTTAAAGGGAACACCACATTAAAAATGTTTAGGTGACACATATCAACAAGTTTGGTTTTCACAAGAAAGATTAGACTCTAATTATAAATAAGATTATGAGGAACTGGAAGACATACTGTATGTTACATTAACATTTTAAGTTGATTTGCAACATGCCAAACAAAATTTTCTTCACAGTTAGAAATGGCTTTGAAAGTGATTTTTGTTTACATGTTCTTGTGATTCTTGTTAATCAGAAACAAGGGAAACAGATTATCCCTCTGCTCTGATTGGTTGACTCTGTGACCTGATCAGGTGTCACTCATGGTTCAGTAGAGAGGTATTAAAAATAAGAGCACTCCCATTTCCTTGGTTTGGTCAACCATATGCATGGATTTATTGAAACAGCTCTAAGTTTGTTCATAAATCTGTCACTGAACATCATTCTGTTAGAGAATGACATCTGGAGTCTTTCAGGTTACTAATGATGGTAAAATAATTACTGGGTTATTAATAGCTCCCGAATGAAACACTGTTTTAGTTAGAATCTTCATTCACATTCAACATCAGAAAAGTAACAAAAGAAAACAAAATTCTAATTAGGTCATTTTAAAAAAACGTTATTATCTTTGGGTTTTTGGAGATGACACCTGGTGCTGTCTCATCTGGCTGAGTTAGAGATCATGGCAGGTAAGCTGAGCAGAACATCCAGTTGTCCAGTTGATTTTAATCCAATAAACTATCATAAATACAACAATGTAAAGATGTGCACATGCTAGTAAAATAATGCTGCGGATAAAATTAAGTGATGTTTATTAAAACAAACAACATGGCTGTTTTAGGCTGGTATCAGACTGTTGTAATTTACAGTATCAGACAAAAAACACAATAAAACAGGTGAATATCTTCCTCTTTCATGCTCTTATACACTTGTTTCTTCTCTTTATCTGTTTGTATTTAGATTACTGTTTTGCCATCTCATGCATAGATTAACTTACTGGCATTTAATATGAGTTTCCCAATAGCATAAATACTAGCTTGGAGAAGAACAACATGGAAGTGTAAATACTTTGACATGAGCCAGTGACAGAGGAACTCTTCAAACAATTAGATTTACATGTATTTATGTTGCAAATGACTTTAGTTTGCTCCAAGTTTTGCTTTATTTTGTTAAGCTTACATGTTTCCTGTTTGTTTCTTGTGTTTTATTTTGCAATGTTCATTGTTTCCTGTTTTGTTTTGTAGTAGTCTGTGGTTTGTTGTTCACTTCATTCACTTGTCAGTCAGGAGTTTTTTTCTTGTTTTTTTTTCCATTTGATAGTTTCAGAGGTTGTTTTTTTCTGTTCACTGTTGTCTGGTTTTTTGGGCCTTGGTTTGGATGTTTTTGTCCCTCCTGTGTGTCCACATCTTCCCAGTTACACGTTTCTGTTCTTTCAATTGTCTGATTGGTTTGCTGCTCTTCTTCTCCAGCTGTTCTCACTTAGTAATCACCTCTATGTGTATATAAGATCCTTCCTCTTTCAGTTCAGACGTGGGTGCGTTGATGTCTTTTGTCCTCCTGATCTCGTGTTCCTTGTGTCCCCTGATTCTTCTATAGAGACCTGTTTTTGGTTGCCATGTCAGCTTTTTGTTCTCTAGTTAATAAAGGGTTGGGTTTGACTCTCCATCCCCTGAGTCTCCAGTGTTTTCCCTTCACCTTGGCTCTTGCTTTTAACCCTCCGACATGAGTTAGAAGCTACAACAATCATTTCACTCTAGTTATAAGATGCACCAATCACACATACAACCACTGAATAATAAAGCTGATGTGAATCTGAAATACAGCCTAAGGCAGCAGATTTTTCTCCTCCTGAAAGCAGAAAAAAATTGTTTTTCCTAAACACTCATTTATGGAGTGCAGGAACACAAATATACCCCCATTTTTACATTTTACTGCCATATGCCTGAGATTTAACAGCAAGTAGAATCATTTCCACTTAAAGCTTTGAATGATACTGGTAAATTTAAACCTATAATAACAAACACCATCTGACCAAAAGGAAAAAAGGCACATCTTGTTTTGAAAAGCTGCAGTAAAGGAAGTAAAGTTTATGCTGTAAGCTGACACGAGTCCTGTGAGGTTAAAACACATTGTTTGATCTGACCCTGATTAACAAACAGCAGATAATCTTACAACAGAGACACAAAAAGGCCAAAATATTAATTTTGAATTTGGTTCATCTTAAATTGGTTCTTTTAACATCTTTACTAAAGTTAATACAGAATAAAACTGTATTCCTCGTTTAGGTAAAAACAGTGCAGCAAGTGAGAACACATTTGGGAATTTGTAGACAGACAATGGAATAGTAGTAAAGTGAATTTCTCTTCAGTGGTCAGTTCCAGTTTTCTCAGTACAGCAGTCATTTGTCTAACTCTGCAGGGCCCCACAGTCACGTTTAGGATTCAGCTGGATGCGACACAGTAGGCACTGACCCAATAATGTTCTTCTGCTTGGCTGCAGCTTCGAGAGTAAATGTCAACAATCCCCACTGGCAATAGACAGCACTGCTCATTTACCCTTACTTCTGCAGAAAGGACACTTTTTACTGTTTCCTTTTCCCTTCTGCAACGGTTTGTCAGCAAAACAACAACAACAAAAAAGGAACATTATAGAAGTACGGCCAACCTCAACCTCTTCATGGACTCAAGCTGAAGCACGTTTAATGTGATGAATCCATGTGGTGTTACAGTCTACACAGAAAGAGAACCGACGAACCAACAACAACTGGTTGGTTAAATGTATCTTAGAATTAAACTGAGTTGTCATGTATGTGTTGATTCCATGGATTATGGAATTAAATATAATAACTATCTAAATAGGAGATGCTGCAGGAAGTATAAGAGAACCAGCGTGGATGAGGTTTAATCTGACCCTCTGATTGACGTGTCCTTCCTATTACTAAATCATTTGTCCTGTAAAGAAACAGCAAAAATTATTTTTCTTGACGAAATAAATAGTACTTATCATCCATCCAACACTCCATCACATCACTGAGCGCCTTGAGGAAAGTGTGGGTTCTTTATTCCACTCAGAGATGTTTACACAGACAGATTACAGGATCTGGAAAGCAAATTACAGGCTTTCATATTTATCTGAAACCATGTTTATAACAACCACCAGTTTGGATGAAGTAAAGTCGATCTGACTGCAGCAACAAACATGCACTCGTCATGCATGCACAAACCTGCTGACCTACATCTCATTGACATGTCTGCACAGTACCGCCTCCTGCTGGTGATACAAATCTCACCATGATGTGACCAAACACAGAAAAAAAAAGAAAAGACTAGAATTATATATTAAACATTAAAAGGCAACTTATTATGAGCAAACACACACAAGTATTGATTTAGATGTGCGTGACTCAGCATTTTGTCTCAAGGCGAAGGAAGGGACAAACATCCAAATTACAAACAACAACCAAAATCTGATCTGAATGAAAAGACGACAAACCATAGACTCATGCATGTGTTAGAGAAGCTTTGTTATGCTGTTCAATGGACAAACCGTAAGAGTTAGATGTAAAGTTGGTAAAATAATGAGTCACAAGATCTTCCAAGACCATTTAACAAGGTTTCTGTCCTTTCAATAACTATATGAAGTCCATTTTATGTTGTTGCTATCAATAAATCACCAGAATGGACCATGTTTGGGTCATAGGGAGACTCACACTTTCAAAAAAAAAAAATCAACCCTTAAACCTGTTAACTTCTGATGGTTTTAGATAAAAATACTAAAAAGACCAAAACCCATTAGTGATCTTTAAAGTAGTTCATTTCAAGCTTTACTGCACAAAAACTATCAGTTTTGAGTCTTTCTGCTGTGGCTCCATGTGTTTCTGTGAACTGGGTTGGACAATCTCGTCAGATTAAACTGTTTTAGTTCTGCTTATAACTCCAGAAGCTGAACTCCACGTGAGATCCTTAAAATAAACATGATGTCCTATGCAAAGCACAGCCTGTGTGATTGTACACTGTTTGTCACTCCTGTGGAGATGAGTGCATAACATAGTTACGTGCTTTTAAATTAAACCTCTGACAGAGACATGAGTAAACAGCTTGTTGCAGCTGTAGTGAGGTGAAGGGGAGATTCAAGCTTTTATTAGAGTTTTCCATCACATAGCATGTGATAGAACATGATAGATCAGGAAATGCTGAGTCAGTGCTCAAACACCCCCCACACAGAGATGCACTCTGACTTCATCAGTAATTAGAAATGAGCAAGAAGACAAGGTGCTCAAATATATACTGCAGCATACGTGTCACAAGTCTGCATTTTCACAAGAACATGCTGCGGCCACGAGTTTAAGTCATGAAACTGAAAAACAAGGCTTGAACTACTGCGAGTGGGATTAATGAGGAGCATCACACTGGATAAAGACCGTGCTACAACATAAACATCAGCCATATTGTGGGAGGTCTTTGCAGGTCTTAGTGGGGTCTTCAGGTTTAGAGCCTGATGTTTTGCAAATGCTCACAATCATCATACCTGTGTGTAACATTGTGGTAGAGATGGAAGCACATCATAACACCAGTGATTGGTCTCATCACCAATCGACACACTGGTCTGATGCAAAAGACTCTATCAAGTGGTAGAATAATGCCAGCATGGTATGATACGGTCCATGTTTTGTGACATGTTTGATATTGTGGACGACTAACAGCTAGAAGTGTGTCAGATTGTGTTACCCTTCAAAATAACATTTAAATTGTACAGTTTTCCTGGATATGTAAATCGTAGTCAGTTTAACCTTCCCTGTAATCAGCAGAAAACGGTGTAGAATAGAATAGAATAGAATAGAATAGAATAGAATAGAATAGAATAGAATAGAATAGAATAGAATAGAATAGAATAATCCTTTAGTTGTCCCACAAGGGGAAATTTCGTCATAACAGCAGCAAAAAAAAACAAAACAAACAAATATACAAGCAGAACAGAACCACAATGTTCACAAAAGAAAATAAAACATATTTACATCATGTACAAAAGTTAAAAAAACAGAGTACTGTTATTAAGGTGTGGGTGTATTTGCGTGTTTGTTATTTAGATTCAAGTTAGATTGTTGGATTCAGTCATTAAGTTTATCATCTTTGTTTAAGAAAACCTGATTGTTTATGTGGAAGAAGAAAAAAAAGATGTGATTTAATATTTTATATAAAGAAAATCAGATCTGTAATGTTTCATTGTGTTAAATGTTCATTAACTAGGACAGAGACGTAAAATGGATTTTGATATCAAAACGAGACATTTACAGTCTCAGAAACATAAATATATTTAAACAATGACTGAATTGCAGTTTTCTATTCTAACATGTTGTGTTACTATTGTCACTTTCATTTCAGAGTGTTGGAATAAAGATCTGAATGTTTTTAATGTCACTGTACTCATTAATTACAGCTTTAAAATGTCATATGTCACAAATTATAACACACATTTAAAAATATTTGAGTCAACTTGAAAACATTTGGGCATGAAAGCTCTATACTTTTCATGCTAAAACACTGAGGCAACAGTTGTTAATTTGCAACACATAAATAGGATTGAAAGAGAAAAAGAGTTTTCATGGGATTCTTGTTAGAGTGGAATTTACAGTATATCACAGATAAGATAACATGCACGAAACTGTTTTAAAATACAGCTGAATAAAACATTGTCCGCAAAAATATTCTGCTGTGCTCCCACATAACAAACCGCCCCCCCACCCCTCCCCTCCGCAACCTTAACCCGAAGGCTTGCTTTCACTGAAGTGCGTCCTTTCTTCGTTTTAACCCTGCAACAGGACATGTTCTCTGCTCTCTGCAGCAGAATCACAGCGGACTCTGCAGGCGCACAATGAGGGAATTCCCCAATAAACAGTCGCGTTGTATGAGCTGTATATTATGAGCTGCATGTTCAGTGTGCTGCGCGCAGTTTGGGCGTCTGGCGCGCAATAATCCGTCAGACCACACAGGAAACAAAGCGAACGGAGGTATATGACATATAAATGTCGGTCGGTTCCTCTGCTGAGGTTTGCATATGCTTCCAAGAATCATACAGGGCAGGTTAATGCGGTCTCAAAGGGACTTCTTTTAATTTAACAGGAGACACGTGACAGGATAGCAGGTGTTCTCAATCCTGATTTAGACAGTTTAAAAAAATGCAGCTGTCACAGGGGGAACCCTCCACAGGCATACAGGGAAAATGAAGGTGAATCCTGCTGGAACTGCACAGTGATTTTCAGAGAGCGTTTAAAACATAACCTACTGTGTGTTGCAGAGACAGAACATGATAAAGATGTATTTGTAATTACCAGCTGCACTGACCCGAAAATAACGGCTTTGGATTTTTGTTTAGAAATTGCAGATATGTGACTCTTACAGTGTGTCTGTCCAGAGCATGTCCACGGATTAGAGCTGCTCTGTGCGGATTAATGTGGCCAGATGCAGCTGATGAACGAGCCTTTATTTGGTTGAATTAGAACAGAAAGCTTTATTAAAACAAGAACAGCGTTATGCATCAGTGACTGAATTTCATTCCTCATGTATTCCATACGATCATTACAGCTCAAGGTTTGTGGATGCCCGGATATTCCTGCTGCTGATGCTGAGCAGCAGCCCGCAGCAAAAAGCGTATCCCTCCCAAACACCGTCAAACATTAAAACAGATGCAAACTTACCTCCATTTTGACGTTTATCGTCTCTTTTCTTCTCATGATCAGTCCGTCCTGCAGCGCAGGGGAACGGCTAACAGATGTGGAGCTGCTTGTCTTCTCTAAAAGGAGCGGTTGTAACCGCTTTGTGGAGACTAATGTTCAACCCATGTGGCGCTATCAGCTCTGGACCAATGGCTGAGCCGATCAGGTGTCAAGCTTAAACAGCCAACCAGAAAAGTTCTCACTTTGACTGCTAATGTGGTTTCAGTGGTATGTCATGTCCTCAGTGTTGATCGGAAAGATTAAAATACGTGTCAAAGATGCTGTAATCAGCAGAATCTGCTGACTGAGAAAGACAGAAATAAATAAACAAGTCAGCTGTGGATTATTGTGTTTCTAGCTGCTGAAATCAACATGTAATTTTGTATGTGTCTCCTGATTTTTTGTTAAAAATTCTAGTTTAGAATATCAATGTTTACCGAATGCGTAACCAGCTGCAGCTGACATAAGAAATAAGTTAGTATGGGTTTAATGCTGAAATGACAGGAGCACCACAGGGGACTCTACTCTCGCCATTCCTTTTCACTTTGTAAACCTCAGACTTTCTTTACAGGTCAGAGTCCTGCCATCTACAAAATGACTCTGCAGTTGTCAGTGGATCAGAGATGGACCAGAGACAGAGTCCAGAGAACTGGTGGACCACTTTTTGTCCTGGTGTGGGAACAATCATCTCATCTCGAATATGAACAAGACAAAGGAGATGATTGTGGATTTTAGGAAGAGCAGCAACATGCCAACACCCATTTCCATCATGGAGAAGAAGTGGAGGTGGTGGAGTATAAATACCTGGTGTTCACCTGGACAACAGACTGGACTGAACTGGAGACACAACTGTAATGAAAGGGACAGAACAGACTGGACTTCCTCAGGAAGCTTAGATCTTTCAACTTTTGCAGCAGAGAGTGTGATCATGCCTGCAGTCACCTGTTGGGGGCGGAGCATCAGAACAGGTGATGTAAAGATGCTCATCACAGAACATACCTGTTACTGCAGGCTGAACAGTAAAAATATGATCAAATCCTTAATTTGAACATCACACATCAGTTTTTAAGAACGACTCATAGATTTTAAGAGCAAGTGAAAACAAACACATAAATGATATTTAGAGCAGCCTTAGATCCAAAATTATTACCTAAAATATCATAAAAATGTACATATAATGAGGCTCCCAACACAAACTGCACAGAGTCTTTGTACATGCAGTGATTTCTGGACATTTTTGTATTTTTCATGCTACATGAGACCTGCTGTAAGTGAGACACCTTGTGTGATTGTTTACTAATTACTTTTAATAAATAACCAAGTTCACCACAGCAAAGACAGTGTTTTGGGCATTTCCTGTTGTTCTGACCTATCAGCTGTCTGCAGTGTTTCCATTTCTCTGTTTTGGCTTGTTTGGATTAGAATCTTATCTACCAAAAGTAGAGTATAATTATCTTTTTCATGATTATACTCATAATAAAGAAATAAAAAGTGAATGTGTTTTTATTACACTGTACAAACTGTGTGGTGTAAAAGAAAAAAGTTCAAAGGTTCCTGCAATCAGAACATTTTACTTCCTTCTCCTTGTTGTGATTGAATGATGTTTGTGTAAGTTTCTGTTCTTCATGTTAGAGATCTGTTTCTGAATTACTGTTTATTCCTTGGTTATACACTTTGTGAGTTTTTCAAAGATTTGGGCATTTATGTGGTTATTTACTGATGATTTTATTTGCTGTTATTGTGTTCAATCAGCTAATTATTTATGGAGACATAGTAGAAATATGAAAGTTACACATGTAAAACTTTTTGAAGAGTGGTGAAAGTTCTGTAGATAGTTTATAATCAAAAAGAACTAAATCGTGTTTCTGCTGAGTGAAAATGAGTTTGACTCCAGTGTGGCTGCTCAGATGAATTTTTCTGTGTGAGTGATTTCATTGTTCACTGGGTCTGAGTCAGGAAAATACGTTAATGAAGGAGTGTTACTATCTTGCTTGTTGCTGCAGAATAAATTTCCCCAAGGGGATAATAAAGATTCCTTGAACCTTGAACTTTTACAGCCTTTCACCATTTTATAAACAAAAACATAAGCTCACTGATGCTTATAAATGTCCATACAAAATGTAAACAAGGAGCTGCATTCCTTCATTTCATCACTTCCTGTTTCAAATTGAGACTTAAGCGCATAAAATCTACATATTTTCTATCCGTCAAACACATAAATCTGCTCCATGATTCTTTAAGCAAAGTTATAATGATTGTTGAAGTGTCTTATTGAGACCTCAGTGTGTCACAGACACTTTGTGCCCCTGCGTCATCGACTTTCATTGTCAGCTATTTGTATGTTTTTAGTTCATCTGTGTTCTTTTGATTCCTGATATGTTCATAATTGAACATAAACAAATCTGATGGATGGATAATGTACTTTACAAATAGAATTCTTGAAGATTATTTTTAGAAGAATCATCAAGATGAATATATTCTAACACATCTGACATCTTTCTGACTTCAGCACAGCTCTGGAATTAAACACATACCAGTTTTCTGTCCAAACAGGACAGAGTGACAAACACACTGAGAGAAATGACAAAATAACAGGAAAGTAAAAGAAAACAACTGTACGAAAAAGTTCCATCTAATAGAAGCAAATTCTTGATCTTGTCCTGACTATAGACCACTTAAAGATCCGACTATAAATGTAGAAAATGCTTTTGAATATTTTACAATCTTGAGCGCAATGAATGTTCAAAACCAAGTCTGCTGAAACTGATGTCACTGTGCGCCCTCTAGTGGAAATCAAATGGTACTGCTGTCTATTTCCTTTAGTGTCTCTTTCAAAATGTGTTTTAAGTTAATGTTTTATTACTGCCGCCAATAAAATCAGGGTTTCACCAGGGTTTGTCATATTCTCACTGAGCAGATCAAAACTGATATGAAATGACGAGTTTTATTTCAGTAACATGATGCTTTTAAAAAGCTGTTGATCAGTTACTTGGCAAAAACGCAGTGCTTGAGGGAGGGGGAGAAGACAGAGACTTACCAATCAGAGGACACGGCGCAGCCACAGGCTCCGCCTCCATAGTCTCAAAAGTCAGCTCAGCAGCTGAGCGTGCGCTCCTCACTGTGAGGTTGCGCTCATGGCTTAAAAAACAATTTATGAGAGATAATATTAGAAGAAATTGAACATTTGTTTACAGTGACTAACCTGGGAGTAAAAGTAGCCAGTGATTTTACTTTGGAGAAGCAGATCAGTGCAGTGATGGAATACAGTTTTTATCACCTGCGGAAGATTGCCAAGATTAAACATGTGCTTTGAAAACAAGATTTTGAAACAGTAATTCATGCTGTTCATTCATTCAAAAGGTAGATATTTAATCTGTTTTAGGACTAGAGACGATTTCTTAATTGAAAAATGAGCAAAGGTAAGAACTTTGTGCATTTCTTGATAGTAAAGATGTGTTGGGCTTTTCTTAGTGGTATTAATGTGTGTGTTTTTCTCCTGAATAGAGCTGCAAGAGCTTGATTTAATTTGATTGGCTAAAGACAAATCATCAAAGGCAGCATTTGCTGGTGCGTCCTTCAATCAGCTTAAAATATTATATCAGATGCCCCTCCCTTTTACAGATGGTTTCAATTGGAGCGGTTCCAGATGTATGTGTGTCCCTAAATCGAGAGGAGGTGGGGCTACAGAGTCTGGCAGAGTCAGCTTAAGCTTCATCACTGTCTACTTTAAAAATCTTCTAAAGACCTACTTTTTTAGTTTAGTGTTCAGACCAGCATGACTGCTTTTAACAGGTTTCTCTGGTTTTATTGTGTTTTTTTTTCAGATTTTATAAAGAATTTCATTATTTTTAGCTCTGCGTGTTATTTTGTACATGCATGTACTGCAGTGAGTCTCTGCCATTTTTATAAATTTTATCCTGTGTAAACCACTTTGGTCAAGTTTTATTGTTGTAAAGTGCTTTATTAATAAAGTTGGCTTGGCTTAGCTATGTGTA
Organism: Pachypanchax playfairii; assembly: GCA_006937955.1. NCBI lineage: Eukaryota > Metazoa > Chordata > Actinopteri > Cyprinodontiformes > Aplocheilidae > Pachypanchax > Pachypanchax playfairii. The sequence continues at coordinate 2,661,373 of SSNP01000025.1, read as the reverse complement.
AAAAGGGAGGTTAAACATGTGGTGAGGTATATGTTGGAAGAATTCAACTATGGCTTATATTTTTCACTGAATGGCATATCTTAAGTCTTTATTTTTTTAAAATATCCTTTAAATAAACCTGTCACTCCAGGCCTGTTTACCTGGTTTAGAATCAACTTTCATATGAAATGCTGTTTGTAAAAGTGTTTCATCATTGAAAGTCTCGTGTTTGAGAAGAGTCCATAATTTCTCAGTTTGTTTGCATGTGATAAATCCTGGTTCTGCAGACAAGTGGCAGGCTTCTTGGATGCTACAGACTTCTTCCTTGTGCATTACACAAATCCTCCTGTTGCAGCTTATTCCAAAATGTTCAGTACTTACAATGTAAATGAGATGAAGGACAGTGAGCAGAAGCTCTGGTTCCTTTATTAGATAAATAGTTAGAAAATAAAATTAATCCAAAAAAAAGGTTTGCACAGGAACCAATACAGTTAGTTCACCAGAGAGAACAGACTGGTGGTCAGAGGTTCTTGTTCTGTTACTAACCTGTTTTATTAGGATCACTTTGCAGATCAGCCGCCAGAGGGCAGCAGAACACAGAATATTTCATTTCGATCCATTCTGCCGTTGTCTGCTTACGGTGATAATAAACCTCATAAAAGAAGCTAAAAACATTATAATCCTGAAAATTTTCAAATCTCATCTTCTAAAACAGAAAGACAAATAGTTCAAAAAGTCATGGTTTTCTGATCTTAAATTCTAAATACTTGCTAACATAGTATTTAAATGGTTTTGGACTTAATCAACGAAAGTTACTTCAGTCTGTCTTTGTGTGCGGATAGTGAGTAAATTTGCCGTCTAACGATTTAATTTTAAAATCATGCAGATTAAATCCTTAGCAGTAAAAAAAATTGAAAACCCTGTTTAAGAGAAATGCCCATTGATGTTTGTTGTCACAGTTATACCGAATGTAAAACACATAAACAAGAAAACAACCGCAGCGCAGATTTAGTCGCATCACATAGTTTTAGAAACTCATTGCGCGCAAATCAGACGCATGTTTCAAAACGTGCGGTGACGTAATGCGATGACACAGTCGCGTGACTTTATCTGCTCGGGATAGAACCCGGAACAACGTTTCGAGTGAGACATTTTTAAGGAGTTTCAGTTTATGGGCTAAACAGTGTTTTAGTTTTGCCACCACAGTTATTCGCGCACACAGCGTCTGTTTCTGCGTCAGAACGACCTGACAGAACATCTGGAGTCATGGCGTCTGTTTACTTTGAGGATCTGACTTGTTCCGTTTGTTTGACACTTTTCACCGATCCGGTTACTCTTCTCTGTGGACACTCCTTCTGCAGACTGTGTATCACAACTGTCCTGAATACACAGCAGACGTGTCCACATTGTCGCACAGATATTTCCACGGATGTAACGAGTCTTCCAACCAGCCTCGTTTTGAAACGGCTCGCTGAAAAGGCCCAAGAACCAGACCGGAGAACGAAAGAACCTGCTGCTGACCCACCTGAGGTACGACATAAACCTACTGGAAAGTGATGTTAAACTGTATGTGTGACCTGTTTAGTTTAGGTCTGTTTAAATACTTAAAACCACGTTTTAACTGGTTTTAATAGGATCAAAGTTTGGTGCGTCACAAACTCTAGCATAAACTAAACTTATGGTTTATGGGCGGATCATTTCTTAGCATGACGTCATATAACCGAAACTATGAGTAAGTGTAAATCACTAAATTACTGACGTTTCTAACCAAATGTTGGTGTATCTCTGTATTTTAGGTTTTACCAAGTAACTTAATATGTGGTTTTATTTTTAAGATCAGATAAATATGTATATTTATGTGTGTGTGTGTGTGTGTGTGTGTGTGTTCCAGGTGGCTGACTTGTGCCCCGAACACGAAGAAAAGCTGAAGTTATTCTGCCTCACAGATCAACAGCTGGCTTGCATCATATGCAGGGACTGTGAGAGACATGAGGGACACCGGTTTAAACCAATCAAAGAAGCAGCCGCATCACTCAGGAAGGAGCTGGAGACATTTATACAACGTATCACTGATGATGTTCATGCAATAGAAAGTCTGACAAACACACAAAAGGGTGAAATATCCAAAACCAAAGCAAAGTCTGAGCAGCTGATGTCTCAGATCAACAGGCAGTTTCAAGAGATTCATCAGTTTCTGAGAAACAGAGAAGATGAGATAAAGAGAGAATTAAAACGCAACATGGATGACAGCATAGCAAAAATGAGTAAAGCTTCAGAAGCTGCAGAAACAGTTTTGTCTGAGAGCCGAGAGCTGATGGGACGAATGCAGTCGGTTCTGGAGATCACCGACTCAGAGAAGTTTTTAAAGAACTGGACTGACAGTTACAGTGAGTTACCAGATTTATTCAGACACAGAGCTAATGAAGTCCAGGTGGTGAATGCTTCTCTCTCCTTGGGGCCTTATGAAAGTCACCTGCAGTTCTTTGTGTGGAAGGAAATGCTTCAGGTGGTCCAACCCAAACCAGAACTGCTGACATTAAACAGCACCAGTTCTGATGTGGTTGTGTCTGATGACAAGCAGTGTCTGTTTACTAAACCCAAAAGAAATCAAACCCAACAGTCTTTTGGCATGCAGCAACATTTTGTACAGGATGAAGTACCCTTTTTTGGCCAACCCTCACGTCAAGTCTTTGGCCGTAAAGACCAACGCTTCCACCAACCCTTACTCCAACCCGTACACCAACCCTTACACCAACCCTTACTCCATGCATTCAGTGTTGAAGAGTTCACTTCAGGGCAGCATTACTGGGAAATCAACGTTGGAACAAGAGATTACTGGGAGTTAGGGATAAAAAACAATGTCCTGAAATACAGTAAAGGTAAATATGAAACATGTGGTCCTAATATCACCACTGAAATAGACTTTTTTGACAAACCTCAAAAGATTGGTGTTTACATGGACTGCTCAACTGGGCAGCTTTCCTTCTACAACGCAGACAACATGACACACATTCACACTATGACTGCTGCTTTTGTGTCCATGCCGGTGTCTGCATGTATTAACTTTAAATATTACAAGGATCCAGATTATAATCCTGTGATGGTGTGCTGGTACTAAACAACTCTACAATCCTGCAGAACTGTTTTAAAATTACATCTGAAAAAAACAAAGAGGAGAAAAAAAGAATGAGAGAAAATGTAAAAAGTTTTAAATCTACAATGTAAAAATAATATAATTAAAACAAAAACAGCCAGAGATGATTATGTAAAAGCGGAGGTTAAACCTGTGGTGAGGTGTATGTTGGAAGAATTGTACATATGGATTATTTTTCAATGCAATAAACAAAGATCACTGAATGACAAATCTTGAGTCCTTTTGTTTTTTGTCTTCTTTCAATTTTAAAGGTCTCGTGTTTGAGAAGAGTCCATAATTTATCAGTTTGTTTGCATGTGATAAATCCTGGTTCTGCAGACAAGTCACAGGCTTCTTGGATGCTACAGACTTCTTCCTTGTGCATTACACAAATCATCCTGTTGCAGCTTATTCCAAAATGTTCAGTACTTACCAATGTAAAGGAGATGAAGGACAGTGAGCAGAAACTCTGGTTCCTTTATTAGATAAATAGTTAGAAAATAAAATTAATCCAAACGAAAAGTTTGCACAGGAACCAATACAGTTAGTTCACCAGAGAGAACAGACTGGTGGTCAGAGGTTCTTGTTCTGTTACTAACCTGTTTTATTAGGATCATTTCGCAGATCAGCCGCCAGAGGGCAGCAGAACACAGAGTATTTTAGTTTAATCCAATCTGCCGTTGTCTGCTTACGACGAGATAAACCTCATAAAAGAAGCTCAAAACATTTTAATCTTGAACGTTTTCAAATGTCAAAATATGTTGGTTTCTCTCTTCTACAATAAAAAGACAAATAGTTCTTAAAGTCATTATTTTATAACAATAATAATAACAATAATATTTTGTTTATAATTTTCTGATATTAAATTCTTAAATACAAAATTTGTTCTAAAATAATAGTCAATAATTATTATTTTATTGATTATGATTATTTTAATCAACTACAGTTACATCAGTCTGCCTTTTTATTAGGAAATCTGCCATGTAACAATCTAAAACCATGAGGAATAAAACATCCTTAGCAGTAAAACATGTAAACCCTATTTAACAGAAATACCCATGGATCCTTGCTGTCACCAGTTATACAGAATGTAACAAATTTAACAAGGTATTTGGGAACATAAATACCCCCCATAGATAAATAAATAATGTTGAGAATTCATTAAGTTTCATCTTTAAATATTCTTTTCTTTTATCATTGAAACTTCTAATAGGCAAGATCCAGCTGTTTTACAGCTGTTCTATGTCAGTGTTGGCATGTTTAATTTTTGGCTCATGAGTGTAACAACTGCCAAACAAACATTTCCGATCAGCAGTCTTATCATTTATTTGCATTTCTGCATGGGTCAGTGGGATTTCCATTGCAAATGTAAAATATGATTGGTATTCTTGTAATTTTGCAAAAAAATGTCTTAAATATTTATATTAGACACAGTCTGGATAAAAGATTTCTGCAGGTCATCAGATTTGCTTTCTGCTTGTAAAATAAGAATGGTCATTCAAAGCGTATTGAGGTGTTGCAAGGTAAGGAGAAATACATAAACAATTACTGTAACAAACAGTCGCTGTTGGTAACCAAATAATAAAAAGTCAGCTTTTTCTTTCATTAAACCTGAGCTAGAATATAATTAAACCATCCTTAGACTCACCTTGTCCAGGTGTTGTCATGTAGATATCCAGATGTTGGTGTGAGTGTTTTATTGTATCTATTTGTGATGAGTTATTTTATTTGTTCAACAATAAAACACTGCCTGGTTAACCATGATTAATACCCACTGAACAGTTATCTAAGGTTTGGACTGCGAGGTTGCTGGTCTGCTGGTGTGAACCAGCATATCTTCATTAATCAAAGCTAAAGCTGCTGTCTAGTTAGCATTCATCACAAACTGTGTTATGATATTCAGATGATTCTCTGTGTGCGTGTGTGTGTGCATGCTGAGCTGGCCTGGAAAGAGAGGCTGCAAGAACTGAGAGAACTGGGGAAATCAATGCAAGGGGGGGGGTTGGTTCTTCAGTCAGAGGTCCTGAGCTCAGTAATCGAGTCTTTCTCTGCAGAATTAAGAAGAACGTTTTTCATGCAGTCTGGCGATCTGTGGCCTTCCATCTAGACTCAGTCCTACAAACCAGCAATCAGTGACCTGGATGAGACAAGGGAAAGGACAGACTGTCAACAGCTGGAAAAAAAATAGTTTTGTGTCATTACTATCCATCTTACAAAGTTTATTTTTTAAAGAACATTAACTTGACAAAATAACAGACAAAGTGACTCAAACAAATCACAAATTAAAAAAATGACAAAACCTACAATGAATCTAAACCACTGCAGATAGACAAAATACCTCAGTAGCAAAAGGAGACCTTGGAACTAGTGTTGTATTCAAAAACAAATCCAGGAGCTCCAAACACATTCGAAATATTTCAGTCTGGTTGGGAAGATCTTCCTCACGAGGTCAAATGAATTCCTTCCTGACAAGAAAACCAAATGATAAAGTTAAAAACCACCCAGAAAGCTGCATGAGGTCATGTATGATCAGGAGCTTCAAGCTGTTCTGTTACAATGACTTTCAACATACTTGTGAACGATCATGTGAGATCAGTAAACAGGCCTTAAAGAAATAGATGGCAATAAAAAAAAAATAACAAGCCCCTGCTGCTAATTGTTCTGAGACCACCATATAATCTAGAGTCAGGTAACGTCTTCCATGACAGAGAGACAAGATCTTGGTGGACAAAATCCAACAGAAGAAGCTGGATCAGGTGAAATTCCACAATCTGTCTCTGAAGCAGGACATCCAGTGCAAGTAGCTTCAACTTCAGACAGTCTGTCTCTCGCAGAGCGTCCAGAGAAACATGTTTCTATACTCTGTTAATCTTGTGACAGGGACAATCAGTGAGACACGCTGTATCTGAAGACTAAATCAGTCATAATCTCCCCTTTAGATGAATTATGTCCTTCTGAATAAGGACGTGCTGTTCCTTCATTATACTGTTTTTTGTGTTTTCACTAAATATCAACACAAAAAGCTCGACTGCACACAACTGCTGTCAAATATAGAGTATGTCGAAAATGAAATAATATTATAACAACATCATTAGGACAATACTCCTCTCTAACTCTACACAAACACACACACAGAAACACACACACTCCTGTTGTAGTAATCAGTCATCACAGTCCTGGGTCGAGTTGCTCTCTTTACTGCTGCTGCTTTATTGTAACAGTTGGAAGTCCACTCAGGTTATTGCTCTGTCAGAATAAAGAGGAGCCCAG